>JAVFBX010208080.1:0-12133 GCA_034783855.1 Mopalia kennerleyi
ATTATTCCAGAGAAACACCAAAGGGTGGTACTAGACGAAACCATCCTCCAATCACTAGAGAGTATCATTGGTGAAGGGGAGGTAATATATACATCATGTACTGTTTTTTATTGAGGTTTTAAGTTTAACAAGGCATATTTATTACTCTTTTTTATCACGATTAATGCATTTGGTTATTTAACCATAAAAGTATTCACATTTTCTATTACTGTTTTGCCTGGCATTGAACAGAATGTTCTCAAGTCTCTTGTTAAGATATTTTTTTCTTATTTCATTTTTATCTAAAAGTAGTTTTTGTTTGAGATGAATGCTAAATAAATGGTCAACTTGTATATATTCTCATTTCTTATCTCTTTAGCTAATAGCAGTGAATGTAAAAAAAGCAATGGTACGACATGAATATACTGGAGTTCTCACTGTCTTCCCAATTATACGACATATCAGAAACATAAAACCGCAGTTTGATCTGGCCTTTGAGGTATGTCATATCTTTTGTACTTTGTAAACGAATAGTAGCCATGTAATCAGAGTTTAATGTTTGCAGCAGGTCGCTGGGAGGGAGGTTCTTGTTGCCCTGGTGATCTCTAAGCTAAAGGACAACAAAATGCTATCTGATTGTGATGTCTTTGAATTAGTTTTGGTGATTGTCCTGTCTTGTGATTGTTTGTTACCAGTGGCATTGAGAGTGATTTCCTTCATCCATTGGGCTGGCACGCCATCATATGAGTGGTGTTGATATACAAGACTTGAATACCAACAACATTAAATCCCGGTCAAACAATATATGTTTTCTAAATTTTTTTTTTTTGTTGCTTTTCCCAGGGCTTGAACACCAACACTCGTACCAAGATAACATCTTTGCTGTCCTCATTGGATACAACGGTATTTTAATTTCTGTTACTCTGCACTTTGTTCTACCATGTCCTCTGACAAAGGGCAATAGCTCTGTGTTTCTAGCAGTTATAGTGTCATCACCTAGCACTGGAGGAACATTAAATCTCCAACTGAACAAAACATTTTCCATTTTATGATTGTGGTAGTTCTGGTAGACAAATACAATTAACTTATGTGTTGCAGTTTGAAAACACCAATCAAACAATTGTATGATCCATCAATCAATCAATCAATCAATCAATTATTCAATCTAAAATGTGTAAAGAGAGCTTCCTGTTGCACCATAAGTTACATTTTTAAAAAGGTGTGTTCAACACCTGCCAGTCAGCATGCACTTTGGATTGATGTAGCCTGTTTGATTGGATTGGGATGTTAAACATCTGAAATTAAAATGACACATATATAAAAACAGGAAAGTCATGTTCTAACAATGTGTATATATTCTACCTGGATGTTGGCAAGATCATCCTCTACAGATGATGTGCGACTACAACCACTGTCAACAAATGCTGGCAGGAATTTGACATTGTAAAATGGTTGTCACTTTAAGCACATGTGTTTATCATTGTCAAATTTAATATGTGCTACATGCACATGATCAATAAACAAAGATTGTGAAAGGCAGCTTTTTATTAATTTGCAACATGACAAAAAAGCTTTTATAATAAAACTTATCATCTGGCCATCCTCCTCAGATGTAAGCAGCATGATAGATGGAAGGTTGAATGAAGCATGGTCCTGTCAACATCTCTGTTAAATCATTATTAAGAACATGGCTGTACTGTTATTTTCAGATTGTGTTTATACTAAATCAAAATGAATTCCTTATCATTCTTCTGAGACTTAGCTATCCATTGTACTTTACTATGTAAAATTCTCAGAGATGGTCGTCACAAATACATTTGTTGTTTGTTATTTCAGGGAGCTAGAGGTCTAGATGCCTTTGTTGATAACATTAAGGTATGTACACCAGTTTGGGGATGTTGGACGGAGCTTCTTATGATGTATTGCTCTCAGAGCTGACTGTGAGCAACAGCTGCAACACAGTGATATGTATTGTGATGTTAATTTTCGCAGATGTCTGATTTCACAATGACTTGGGCCAGCTGCTTGTCATGTTTCTTGATACATTTTGATACATAAAAGTTGTTTTCCTTTCTGATCTCATTTTTGCAATTCTCAAGTGAAAGGTAAAAACCTGTTAAATATGAAATCATACAACAAAACAGTTTAAATGATATAGCTCTCTGGCAGATGGCTATTGGCTTCATGCATAGTGATTCTGTTTTAACTAACTACTGGAAGAATTTTAACTTAACACGCCACAGTCATTGACAGTTGGAGTATCGTTAATTGTAAATGGTTTTAAATTTAACAGAATTATTTCTTTCTGTTGATACAGGCTGACCCAGAGAGAGTCTCAAACATGCCCAAAGATGGAACTGTTCACGAATTGACAAATCATGTAAGTTTTAAAAATAATATGAAGAAAACTCAAATAATTGAATTCATTGTGATAATTCTATATTTCTGTATGAAATGACACTATCATCAGGGGCAAGGATATCGGGATTGTAGCATGAGAGCAAAGAGTACGACATGGTTAAACTATACAGGTGTTTACAGAAGTGGAAGTGCATCGATTGACTCAAACAAAAATACATCTGATGGAAATTGAAGCAATGTATCCCCTCACTTTTACACTGTATTTAAGTTTCACATGTGCCTAAATATTGAACTGACAAAACACAATGGTCCCCATTGGACATCACTGTCTGTTTTCAGTATTACTCATGGTAAATTTTAAAGAAATATGCTCATATTATAAATTCCCAAAGTCAGAATAAAGGACAACCAATATTCAAAATAACAGATAACCATTGATAAGAAAACTGGTTCTTTGCAACCAATAAAATATGGGCATATATCGTTAAAATGATGTGTGAAAAATAATGAAATTTGGGCTAAAATTGCTGGTCCTGCCCTCTTATAGCTGTGTTAAGCTAAGATTCAAAACCAAAACAGAGCTCTAAGAGTTAACATATTGTCTCATCCTATGATCTGTTTGTATGGGGTTTAGTGTTTTTACCATGTGGGCATTCTAATCCTACTTTGTTGTGCCGCACACAGGTTCGCGACCATCTGTTGACCTCAGGTATAGACCTATGAGTGGGTCACACCATGTGGTTCCAGCAATTGCGTGGGGTTGTTTTTATGAGGCTTCCTTGAGATTTACCACTGTTTGCAAGGAACAGTGTGAAATGGACAATCTCTCATCATACTAGTGAAATACCCTTGAGTTTGACATAAAACCCCAATCAAACAAGCAAAAGCCATTACACCATGTTTCTGTATTGTATCTTGTCCTTGTCTGTTGTCAGTGATGTCATAGACCGGTTTCCTTCATAAGTAAACTATATTTCTGTTCACAGTTCTTTATATAAACTGACAAATTTGCCAAAGGTATCCTCTGTATTTTGTTATTGTAGACAATAATATTTCTGGAACAATTGTTGGAGTATGTGGATGCTGCTGGTGTGATGTTATTAAAACATGGTAAGTCAAATTACTACCAGAGCTAAGGGGCATTAGAAAGACGATCGGTTGGGGTGTCCTGTACCCCTCTCTATACAAACATGGTAAGTCAAATTACTACCGGAGCTAAGGGGCAATAGATAGACCATCGGTTGGGGTGTCCTGTACCCCTCTCTATACAAACATGGTAAGTCAAATTACTACCGGAGCTAAGGGGCATTAGAAAGACGATCGGTTGGGGTATCCTGTACCCCTCTGTATACAAACATGGTAAGTCAAATTACTACCGGAGCTAAGGGGCATTAGAAACACGATCGGTTGGGGTATCCTGTACCCCTCTCTATACAAACATGCTTCATACATGTATTTGAGAATGGAACAACATGATTGACAGCCTGAGACATTAGATTTAGTATTGATATCAAATTAGATTGTGAAATGTGATATAAGAAAACAGACCTTGAATTTGTTTTAACGAACACATCCATACTATTTCATATCTTTACAAATTCAGCACAAAACATGTGAAACACGTGTTGAATTTCCTTAATCCATTGAGCTGGAACAACATTTATATATGAGTGAAATATGTCCTAATACCGCAATCAATGTTATGATAATAAAAAAAAACATTTTTAAGTTTCTCTTCAGTTGGTTATCAGCTTGATTTTAAGTTTTATCTCTGTACCTATTTGGTAATTATTTAAAATATGTAAATTGTTTTCTTTCTGTTATTAGATGACCCAGCTGGTACGTCAATGGGAACAGACCCTGAAAAAGCGAAGAAGAAAATAGCCGAGTATGTCTGTAAGTACTGTATAATGAGACATCGTGTGTGACACCAAAATATTATAGCTCTTTGCCTTAGCTCAGTGTGTTCACATAGTCTACTGTCTGTCTAGAGGAATGGTATAACATTAAGCTTCTGTTACAGCCAAACACTTCACATTTATGTTTGTGTTAGCGCTACTTTTCACTGTTTGAGAGCATTGCTGTCTAATACCGTTCATCAGTTTGTTTTCAGAATTAATTTTGTTTAGTCTGTCCTTTTATCCTGGGTTCTTTATTTTATGGACAAAAATGTTTGAGACCTATGCTTGCCATGTCTTGTAATCAAACGAAGCAACAACAAAAACATAGAATCACAAAGAAAAAAAAAATGATCATATGTACAGTTGGAAAAAAACATTATTGCTCCATTGCTTAGTAGGCTTTGTTTTTTGTTTGATTTGGGCTTACCGTTGTACTTAAGATTATTTCAAAGAAGGACCAGGTTAACAGGAAGCTCCCAAGTTTTCTGGATTCTGCCATATTTAATAAGCAAGGCAAAGTGTGAAATGAACAATCCATTGCCATATTAGTGAAATACCCTGACTATAACTTTAAACCCCAATCAAACAAACAAACTGAACAAAGACAGCCAAGACTTTTTGTCTGACAATATGAGCTCTCTTGGATATAATTTTCCTCCGATGTTAAAACATTAATGCCATATTATATCTAAAAGTAAACAAGTACTGATAATAACTTATTTTTGCAGTCAAGGTGCTGTCATCTCTGGGACTAAACCTCATAAACAAAGCAACCACATATGGGGATGCCACACTTAAAGCCATCTTCATGTTGAACAACTACAACTATATGTTAAAATCTCTCAAAAGGTATGTGCCGATTTGGACAGTTTGATTTTGTATACACCTGAAGAAAATCGGTTGTTTTATGGTATGGTCAGCGTCCGTTCGATTTATAGATGAACAATTTTAAACATTACTAATTAAGATTATGGTTGATACTTTCACACAAAGTAAATTTGTTTAGTTGCCATGTGAAAAAAATGTTGCAACTTACAACACACGACATTTTCTTGGGGTATCCAAGTTTGACCAAACCACTCCTCTACGAGGAGGTGAATATTTAAATAACATTTAGCATCAACATTTTCACCTCCTCGTAGAAGTTTGGTTTGGTAAAAAATTATAGTATTACAACATGTGTTGTAATTTACAGCATTTTTTTGTGTGAAAGTACAAAACATAATATAAATTAGTTAAGCCCAAGGCTGTAGCTTAGTGGTAGCATGTGCACTTCCTAATCCTACTCCAATTTACCGTTCACAGGATCGAGTCTGTCTGTCAACCATCAGGTATATGAGGGAGTCACATGATGTGGCTCCGGCAATAGCGGGGGTGGTTTTTACGAGGTTTATTCTCGGTTAAGGCAAGGAACAGTGTGAAGAGGACAATCCGTTGTCAACTTGTCATATAAGTGAAATACCCTTGAAGTTAAACCCCAATCAAACAAACAAAACTAATTTAGTTTACACCACTCACTTAATATATCTTCCAGTGAGTCATTCAACACCAAACAACGTTAATCAGTTGATTAATCTATTGTTATGCAGGTCTGGATTAATGGATTTAGTTCTTGTTGCTAATGCTCAGGTGGAAGAGGATTTTAACGAGAAAATACTGGAACATAAATCACTTTATTCTCAAAGGTATGTTTATGTTATCATTAATGAGATTCTGATGTATTTATTTATTTGACTCCATATCAATTGCATTGTTAAACAAAAACACAATAAAAATATGTTCAATAACTACTATAACACAAATAAATTTGTAACATCAGGTGAATCGGCACTCTCCCTGAATAAAACTCAATTAAAATTAATTAACCCCCTTTAAATCAGTTAAATAAAACCAATTTCTGTTGTCTCTTAAAAAAGTGTGTTTAGTCTGTCACCCTACTATTGTGATGTACTTTTGTCACCCTCCGGTATCTGAGTGAGTCACATGATGTGGCTCTGGCAATCGCGGGGGTGGTTTTTACCACATTTTCTTATGGTATTCCACCGTATTTATGAAATGGACAATTCATAGTCATATAAGTGATATACCCTTGAGAAGGATTGAGATTTTAACCCCAAACAAACAAACTTAAAATAGATTGTTGGTGAGAAGACTTCCTACACAGATACTGTTTTTATGACTGTTTTGGGGGTAGAAGAGTTTGTTTCTGTTGATGCCCTAGATGGTTTTATTGTAAATGTGTACTGTCAACATATTTATAAAAAAAAAGAGCAGTCCCTTGAAGTTTGAAGATCTTTCAAACAGTTGGATTCTATTGTTATATATGAATAATATTCACTTTGATATTCAACAATTCTATTTGATTTTGTTTGTAAAGTTGGAGTCATGTCTGACTTGTTTAAAAAATTGGCAAGTCATGCGTTACCTGTTTAAATAATTAAATTTACTTTGGCAAAGTTAATAGCTAATTTATTTACTTTTTAGACAGTTGGAGTCTTCTGTTACCTATATGAATATTAGTATTAACTCTAACATTGACTGATTCTGTTTGTTATTGTTTTCACAGCTGGAGTAGAGTGTTAAATTACATCCGAGAGGTTCACAAACCCATATCAGTTCAGAGAACCAATTCACCTGATACACCCTCCCTTAAGGTATGAGCACCAGTTACACTCTCTAATAGTCATTGTTGTGTCTTTTTTATAGCTATGCAGATGGTTCCAGTCACTATAGTGCTCCCAGAGTTGAGAGTTCAACATGAAGCAGATCTGTTCGTGATGTTTTTGTTTTGGGTCCTGTCATTGTTCTGCTTCTGTTCTGTTTTTTGCCAGTGGTGTCAAGGATGGTTTCCTTCACCCATTGGGCCAGCACACAATCATATGAGTGAAATGATCTCAAGTACGACGTTAAGCCCCAATCAATTTAACAAAGACATTTTTATTATTATAGCTGATTGTATGTTTTTCTTTTACTAAAGGGACTTGTCCCTTTAATGCTATGATTATGGATACTGCTCAGTTGTTTTTATGAGTTTTTTTTCTCAGCCTTCTCCCAAACATCGAGAATGCAAAGTCTTTATATGCAATGTTAACACCAACCAAATTGAGATTTCTATTATTTAGCAGTTTTAAAATGGAATTTTTATCTATTAAACGTTGAATGTAGAATGAAAACTAGTCAATAACAAATTTGCTTGTACCACATGTTACCCCCAAAAAAAAGATTCAATATATATATTTTAAAATTTTGTTTTAACAGTTGAAAGACAAGGACAAGCAAAACATTAAAGACAAGTTTACTGTGAGTAGCTTTGTTGGTTTACTTGCTATTGGAGTCCATGGATCAGGGTGTTTTATGCCCTGTATTTAGTCATCAGTTCACTTTTTCATTGGGCTGATACGCTGTCATATGAGTGAAATAACATTAAGTACGTGTATATGGCCAAACATATCAAACACACTAGAATACTAGGTTATGTTTGGCAATTTGTGAATCTGTGTGTCGACCTCAGGTATATGAGGGAGTTACATGATGTGACAGGTTGGTTTTTAAAGGTTTCCGCATTGTTTTCCACCGTATTTAAATAAGAAACCTTGTGAAATTGACAATCCATCCTCATATACCCTATATGACCTTAAACCCTGATTAAACAAACAAAATGTCATTTGTGAAGTATTTTTTTGTTTGTTTGATTCAGTAAGAGACATTCTCATTTATATTAAGCGGGTGGTTGTAGGGAGCTTCTTGCTGCCCTGGTGCTCTCGGAGCTAAAGGGAAACATGAAGCCGATCTGTTTGTGGTGTCTGTATTGTCTCCAGTCGTTGTCTCCTGTGTTGAATTTGTCCCATCCTTATTGTCTGTTTGTTGCCCGTGGTGTCGAGGGTTATTTATACTCGCCCATTGGGCTGGCACGTCGTCATATAAGTGAAATACCCTTGAGTACGACATCAAACCCCAATCAATCAAACAAACAAACAAACAAATATTTATATTAAATACATTATAACTGACTTGTTTGAATGGTAGATAGGTTCTTACAGTTGCCCTGGTGCTCCCAGAGCTAAGAAGCAACACAAAGATGACCTGGCATTATTGGTTCACCTCTTGCTATAGTTCTGTGTTATCAGTGCTGTATAGGGTGGTTTCCTTCACCCATGTCAGAGCTGGAACAGCATTGTGTGAGTGAAATAACCTTAAAAAAGGAGGAAACAAAATACTCTCATACATGTATTATTTAAGTTGCTTTCATAATTGGGCTTATATTTTTTGTAGAATTCATTGTCTTCCCCCAAAGTTGGTGCCATAAATAAAATGTATGGTAAACTATTCATGCCATGCTTTATTTAAATATTGAATGCAGATAAAAACGACCATAGCTACTAAAAATTACGAGGTTTCCTCCCATTATTAGGTGAAATACCGTTGATTACAAAGTTAAACCCCAACCAAACAAACACTGTTAATTCCACCATATATTTGACTTCAATACAGCTACAATATTCAAACTAGGAATCCTACAAAAACTGTAATGGAAGTTGTTTTAACCTATTAACCCTTTACCGTTACCAAATCAAACCAACACTTCAGAATAACCAAAAAAAATGTTTTGTTTTTTTTTTTCATCCAGGGTTTTAACAAAGAGTTAGAAGATTTATGTAGGACACAGAAGAGCTATGCTATACCTGATGCTGATCTTCGTCAATCATTGATCATTGAAAACAAGGAGTTCATTTCACCTGATTACAAGATGTTCCACGATAAGTACACCGCTGTGAATTTCACAAAGAATCCAGACAAATATGTCAAGTACTCCGTGGACCAGGTTATCCGTATGATCGAAAATTTCTTTGATGCCACTGCTTAACTTTATTATGGGGAACTTCCTTTGTGCATATCTGGACTGCTTCTTATTCCCCTTAATGTACAACCTCAAGTATATTGAATAGTGATGTAATGTATATGATGTGTTTCCGGAATTGGGGGGTGGTTTTGATGAGGTTTCATCCCAGTTTTCTACCATACTAGTATTTTAATATTCAAGGCACAATGAAAGGTAGACAATTTGTCATCATATATGTGAAATGACCATGAGTAGGCCGACCACATAAAACCCAAATGAAACAAACAAGTTTGTCACCAATGGGTTGTATTTATAAATTAAAATACAAACTCTTGAGCTACTCTAAACATTTACTTTAACAAGCCTTCTGCCCTTTCTAAAAAAATACTAACATAAAATCAAATAAATACTTTTATATTAACAAATCATAGTGGCTAATGGTGCTGCCATACAAACAGTAATCAACAATATATAATATAGGATGTGCATCATATTAATAGGAACAGCTCTGGGGCCACTTTCACAAAACGTCGTACAACAAATAAATATCGTACGATAAAATTACGTCATGTTAAACCATAGCGTAAAACTATCGTACGATATATTTTGTCATACGACGTTTTGTGAAAGTGGCTCGGACTGGCTCCAGATAAGTAAAGACCTGGTTACTAATAGAATTAAGTATTTTGATTGAATGTTTGTATTCACTGGAGAAAGGCCCAAGCATGAGGGTTGAAAGTTCGTTACAGTAAAAATTTATATGGAGTAGCTCAGTAGTTTCTGTTTTAATTCATGTGGGATGTGTGTTTTGTATGTATATTAATGTTGTTAAAGAGGAACATCACTTAGGCCTACTCAAGATCATATAAATGAACCGTGACGTTGTCATTAAGATGCATTTCTATTGGTACACTGCCGTCATGCAAGTGAAATACCCTTGGGTACGACATTGGATGCCAATGAATTAATCATTTATTTCTTACTTAATTATACAATTTCTGGATAACCACTTCTTGTTTTGTGATAGAACACAATGTTTCAATACAAAACAAGAAGTGGTTATCCAGAAATTGTATAATTATGTTACCCCACTTCTAAATGTCCCAGTCGATCAAAACTTATATATTTTTACGCCTGGCAGGTAGCTGTACTACCTGAGCTTAGAGACAATGGCAATATTGGACCATGCTTTTTTTCTTGTCGTTCTTTATTGGCACCCTCTGGTTAAAGACAGTATAATTGAAATATTGATTCTGTCCGCTGTGGAGGAACATTAATTTTCCGACCGAGCGTTTGTAAATAACTCTTCTTTTAAACAACCCAGCCCAGGTGTCTGAGCTGATCTGTTGGTCTTATTTTAGGTCATCTGATTGTCCTGTCTTGAGATGGTTTCATCCCAATGATTTCTAGGGAGGTTTCTTTCACCCATTGGGGTGACACTATAATAAAGATAATGTTAACTAAACGACATAAAATCCCAATCAAGCAAACAAAACAATCAGAAGTGTTTTTCTCATGATCATTAATAATATTGTCTTTTTTTCTGTGATATTCCACACTCTCTCCCATTTTAGTAATCCTTATATGGTTCAACATTGCACAAGCCCGCAGCCATGGCGTAGTGGTTAACGAGCGTGCTTTCTAACCCCTACTTCGATTTACTGTTCACAGGATCGAGTCCGTCTGTCGACCCTCAGGTATATGAGTGAGTCACAAGATGTGGCTCTGGTAATCGCAGGGGTGGTTTTTATGAGGTTTCCTCCCGGTTTTCCACCATACTAGGGCAAGGAACAGTTTGAAGTGGATAATCCGTCGCCATATAAGTGAAATACCCTTAAGTACAACGTTAAACCCCAATCAAACACATTGCACAAAGGGTTGAAGGGAGTTTTAAGGGGCTCTCAGAGCACAGGGGCAACATAGCTCTTTGAGGTGTCTCTGTTTTTCACCTTACGGCATCGTTTGTTCTCAGTGATATGGAGGCAAATCTGAGGGAATAACGTCAAGAACAGCATAAAACCACAACCAAATGTGGGTATTGCAATTTATGAAAGCTTTTAATTTTGTCAAAATATTTAATATGCAGTGTCGAACCGTAGCTGAATGAATCATGGCCAAATTACATGTATTAAAGTACAATCTTTCATAAAATGTTGTACTCTGCATTTGAAAGTTTTTACTAAACTTAATAATTTTAAGTGAATTACTTTGGCCTTGGATATGAGCTGAAGTTATTTAAATCTGGATATTTAATTTCAGGAAATTTTTTGTGATTATATTTCTTATTTTTCAAGTTGATTGTGCTTACCAATTTGTTTGGTATGTTTTTGTTTAAATTTATCATTTGTTGATTTATGTAAATGCAATAAACTACCAAATGCCATTTGATAATTGTGTTCAACTTGTTTTATTTATCACCTAGGCTTTATATGCTTAAGAGAATTCATCTTAATTTTGTTGAACATGTACTGTGATTGAAGCTGTAGTATTTTAATCCAAGAAGCTATATAGCTCCATGATTGAGTTCAACATGAAATAAGCTTGCTCAGTTGATTTCTTTACAAGGCCGACAAGCCCACGTACAAAGCAAATAACCCAAAATCAGTAGGGGTGACTATTGAGGCTGATATGACTATCGCGATAGTCCCAACTATTATTGCGATAGTATTGCGATAGTAAAGGCCTATTGCGATACTATTGCGATATTTTCATAATTTTTTTTAAGCACATCTAAATCATCCATTATGAAGAAAAATTACTATTTCAAACAAGTAAGTTGTATATAAGTTGTATAACGTGTATATTTCTACTTGAGATTTCTTTTTTTGTTTAACAAATCACAAATGCTTGTTCTATAAACTAAGTTGAACAATATCGAGGCTTTAGAATAAACCGACTTAAAATGTCAGGAAACATCTCCAACTATCTAAACTAGCACCTATTCTGAACAATGTCTTAAAATTATGTTTACTAAAACAATTCACCTGTTTACAACTCATACGCGCAGGAAAATTATTCAACTATCGAAACTATCGATAGTTGCATCCACTAT
>JAVFBX010208091.1:0-12131 GCA_034783855.1 Mopalia kennerleyi
TTCTGCATACCAATCTTTTAAAGCTGGGATGTGTGTTGCTGTTGGGTATAGCTGTAGGATTGTAATGGAGGAACGGCCCTTTTTTAACTTTCCGTCTTTGTTAGAAATATAGAGAAACTAGTAGGAGTGAAATACGTGAAATACAGCAGATGGCATGATGTTTCTTACCGGACCTATGCTGTAATATACTATAATATATTATAATATATTTTTTCTGCATGTTGTGATTATATGATGGCTTGTTTGTTGACAGATACGTCTGATGTGGCCTACTCCACACATTTGGCCAACAAAGGTTCACTTCAGCACATCTTCAAGCAAAACGCAAACTGTTATTATCGATTTACACCGGCATTCTTGTTATTCCGGTGTATTTTTCTGTGACGTGCTGTGAAAAAGAAGTCATTTGCAGCAGAATATTTACTGTATTTTTAAATTCGAATCTTTTGTTCTCTCTTCAGCTTGTTGGCGTAATCGCAAAACCTACAAAATTGGACAGAGCTTTGATGAGGATTGCAACACATGTACATGTAATTCTGATGGTCGCGTTACGTGCACAGATAAACCATGTTGTAAGTCATATAGTTCTTATATTTGTTATTCTTAGCGCAAATCGAAGGTACATTCTCAAGGTGCTATTTGTAGAAACACTTTGGGGAATTCCTCTCATTCGGGGAGGGGCGTTCATTAGTTGTAAGTCCGCGGCCCTGACTTAAATGGTTAATATGTCCGTCTACTAATTACACTTTCACAGATTATATGACGTGACTTACAGGCCGTATGTGTAGACTTTGATCTGCAAAGTGGTTGATGTGTCCGTCTACTTATTTTACAAGATTTACCGTCCACGGGTTCAAATTCGTCTTCCCGCCATGGTGTACATGACTGAGTCACACGATGTGGCTCCGACAATCGCGGGAAACTTTTTTACGGGGTTTTATCCCGGTTGTCCGCCATATCTAAGCAAGGGACAGTGTAAATTGGACAACCGCATTCATATAAGTGAAATAGCATTGAGTACGACGTTAAACCCCAATCCAAAAAAGTGATCTTTTTTTTATTTTCTGTTTTGTTCTTATATTTATACCCCACGAGTTGCGTCTTTACAAGTTATCACCATCTGTCTTTAAAGAGCTTTCTATTTTGTAATTTTATTTATCCACCATGCGAATGAACCTTGCTAAAAGACTCGGTGGCGTCTTAACAAGGGATCGCATTCTGTCTTTAAAGAGTGACTCCATTTTAGTATGAATGTAAATACCGACGACATGCTGCATGAAAACGCGTAACAGTTTTAGTAAGAAATCTGCGCCTCACTTTTTAATATCTCTCTCCAATTAACATAAAAAATGACAGTCAATTGTTATAACTAAATTGGAACAAAACAGGAATGTCTTTATTGCTAGTATTTCTTGATAGCATAAGGATTTGTTGTGAACGGTTCTGAATTTAACAATAAACTTCATGATAAGTGTCATCACAACATTCCTTACCATGTTCAGAAAAGATTACCCAGATTGACAATGAAGAAGAGCGTGAGGTGATCTTTGTCATGTCGCCCCGTGGGGGAGCGGGTTGGCCAGTCCTGCAGAATACTCCCTCGGTCGATCGTAAGGGGAGAAAAGAGGAGCTTTCTGTTACCCTGGTGTTCTCAGAGCTTAAGGGAAACAGGAAGCTGATCTGTTTGTACGTTTTATTTTTGTCTCCGTCGTCATATAAGTGAAATACCCTTGAGTACGACGTTAAACACCAAACAAACAAACAAACAATCATGTATAAAATCTGTGTTAATCTGTACAAACCTTTCTTTTCTTCTATTGTCTGTCTAGCAACTGATAAAATCTTTTGAAGTATGTGATTTGCCGGTGAGAGCGGCACGATTCGTTGCCAGGAAGAACTGGATAATCACAGGCTCAGTAAGTATATGTAGGGTTTTACCGACACCGCAGCCCTCCAGCTAATGGCAAACTCTTTGGAGTGTTGTAGCACTACTGTTCTACCTAGCAATGGAAGAAGGTTAACTTTCCAAATTATAAAAGGCCTTCACATTTTATGGTTGTGCTAGTGTCAATTATTGTTGGAATACACCTCCGTCATATGAGTGAAATACCCTCTAGTGCGACGTAAAACACCAATCAATCACCTAACTGGTTCAGCATACAGGGATAGATAGAAATCAAAATCTTACAGCCAAAAATTATTTATGGGACAAAAGCGACATGCAGCTATCCCTGTGCATAATATGTGAGTGAAATTAATAACTTTATCCAATCAATCAAGCACTTGCTTAAGAACCGTTGTAAATCGGAAGTTAGCTGCTTATTACCAATTTAAAAACATTGTAAAAATAAATCCATTAGTAAGTGTCATTTGTGTTTTTAAACGTTTTGATTATAAGTTGACCTCTGTTTCCAGGATGATATGCAAGTGAGAGTCTTTAACTACAACACCTTAGAGAGAGTTCATCAGTTTGAGGCCCACTCTGACTACCTGAGATGTATCGCTGTCCACCCAACACAACCATTCATATTAACCAGCAGTGGTAAGATGAATAGTATCAACTAGTCTAGTCACTTAGGAGCGATTTTTACTCCAAAATCACCCATGTCAAATTTAAGCCAACCTCCTGCACATTTTAGTGTTTCTCTTCGTTGCAGACTTTTCTTATTTACCTTACATATTTATGTGAATTGCTCAGGTCATTGGCTGCTTTCTACAGGGTTTGATATGTTTTTCTGTTTTTATTTTAAACAAAACTAGTTTGTCATTATTTAAATATTTCTATGTAAAACACCAATCAATTGAGCCAGTTTTTTTTTGTATTACCTTAAATATCCTGACTGACTCTAATATTTGGCTTATTTAGATGACATGTTAATTAAACTATGGGACTGGGATAAGAAATGGACGTGTACTCAGGTGTTTGAAGGCCACGCCCATTATGTCATGCAGATTGTCATCAACCCTAAAGATAACAACACATTCGCCAGCGCCTCATTAGACAGGACAGTCAAGGTAGCTATTTACTGGATTATCTCTCTTTGTTTACCATTTTTTTTTCTTCAAATGTATGGAATTAACATATCTTAAATATCAGTATAAGAAAAAGCTAGGATATAAAACTGTTAGACTTGTGTTATTAAGGTTGTGAACACACAAATCTTCCAACTTGGGAAATAGATTTGATAAAATATTCATTATGGGCGTTTCACTGAAATTTTTCAATTTTGAATCAGTGTTAGATTTCTGGGATTTATAAAGTAGATTAGAGTTGGGCGTTTATGTTTTTAAAAAATTTAGTTTTATCAATTCCTATTCTAAATTATACCAATCATCTGACATTTTGAAATTAATTGACAATTTTATAATGTTTCTGCAGGTTTGGCAGCTTGGCTCCCCTACACCTAACTTCACGCTCGAAGGCCACGAGAAGGGAGTTAACTGTGTTGACTATTATACAGGGGGAGATAAGCCATACTTGATATCAGGAGCTGATGACCGCTTAGTCAAAATTTGGGATTACCAGGTAGGATGAACAGCAAGTCTTAATTACATGTAGTACTTTAATGTTGTGCTATATAATGTAATTCATTATAAAACGTTTTAATTTACTCGATTCGCTGTGTTGCATCCTATCAGACTGTATGGTCAAGGAACAATGATCCGATAATAAATGATGTTTCAAGACATACTGTTTACCTAGCATTGAAGGAACATTAGTTTTCCCGGGAACAAAACAGGTCACATTTTATTGTGTTAGTGTGGCAATTACTGTTGGAAAGACAGCTTGAGTACGGCGTTAAACACCAATCTATCAATGTCGTACATAGGAGTTGTGTTAAAATAGTTAATGTAAATTGTGTTGCGTAATTATTCTTCATTTTCAAAGACCAGTTTACAGGTTGTCTTTATTTTCCTTTAGAACAAAACCTGTGTTCAGACTCTGGAGGGACATGCTCAAAATATATCGACGGTATCATTCCACCCAGAACTCCCCATCATACTGACGGGCTCAGAGGATGGTAAGTTTCTATTCTTCACATCTCTCTAAAGTACCTACGCTTACTTAAACAGTAGTAAGGCTCAATTTACTAGATTGATGCCTCTTTGACTAGTTATCAGGGAATAATTTAATGGAAATAAATGTCTCTATTTATTGCCTATACAGAGAGCAATAATAATAGTATGAAAAGGTTTCAAAGTATTTAAACTTAGATATTTTCAAAATTTCTTTTTTTTTAATTTTCTTTAATTGAATCTTTTAACCGGTGTTTTTTAACCTTCCTTAATCAGGTACAGTACGGATATGGCATGCTAACACATATCGGCTGGAGAGTACATTAAATTATGGTCTGGAGAGAGTGTGGGCTATAGCCTGTCAAAAAGGCTCCAATAATGTTGCCCTTGGGTACGATGAGGGCAGTATTATTGTCAAGGTATGTACTTTATAAATAATTTGAAGGTTAAACTGTATTGAGGTTTCCATGATCATCCCTGTACTCGAAGTAGCTTTGTGTAAAGAAGTAGGGCAGACTGATAAGTGGAGAATCAGAAGTCATTAAAGTGAAATACCTTTGAGTACAACATCAAGCAAACAAATAAAAACCAATTCAAGCTACTATTAATCAATTACAAATTAAACCCCCCTTATCTAGTCAATCAATTTATATAAAAATGTGATTTTTTGTGGTTCAGCTTGGCCGAGAAGAGCCTGCTATGTCAATGGATATGAATGGGAAGATAGTCTGGGCTAAGCATGCGGAGATCCAACAGGCAAACATCAAAGCTATCAGTGACCAGGATGTCAAAGATGGGGAGAGATTGCCACTAGCCATTAAGGACATGGGAAGCTGTGAGATATATCCACAAACAATCTCACACAACCCAAATGGAAGGTAAGAAACACAGATAGGTTCCTCTCTAGTTATATTTGATCACCCCTTAGTCATTGCTCTTGTGATTTTCTCCAAATACACTGGGTAAAATGGAAAAAGACATCCCTTCACATAGGTGATTAGCGATACAGTTAAAAGTGAGGCTGTATCAGGGAGGCAGCAAACTGGAGGTAGTGGGAAGCATGGAATAATACTAAAAAGTGAGACTGTATCAGGGAGGGAGTAAACTGGAGGTAACAGGGCTCGGCAGAAGTCTTGATCAGTCTTAAATTAAACTGGAAGGTACACACCATTAATCCTTTCACTTTTCCTGTCTAATTACACATATCCTTGGTTACCCTCTAACTTAGGGTAGTTCCTAGCCTATCCTAGGAACAAAAAACTTCACAGTAACTGTTGACGTTAGTATATGGTTACCCCATGGTTGAGCACCAATCAATCAATACATCCATGAAACAACTTTTAAACACATACCTGATAAAAACCCAAACCATGTGTATCTTTTATTGGAGTTGTAAGTTTACTCTACTTTGTGAAACTCATCAGTGGGAATAATGCTATTTGAAGATTCTAAGCTGTGTATTTGTATTGCAGGTTTGTGGTTGTGTGTGGTGATGGAGAGTACATCATCTATACAGCTATGGCACTCCGGAATAAAAGTTTTGGCTCAGCTCAGGAGTTTGTTTGGAGTAATGACGCTTCTGTTTATGCCATCAGAGAAAGTAGTAGCGTCGTCAAAATCTTTAAGAATTTCAAAGAACAGAAATCTTTCAAGCCTGATTTCGGAGCTGAGGGTGAGTCTTTATGGTGTCTTCATGCATTAACAGGGCAACTTTAATATCGAGCCAAAGATTAAATAAAATCTAACATTCTCTTTGGGGCCAAAATGGTTAATATTGAAGACGATTTCAAACCAACCTTATACTTATTAGAGAATACATTTCAAAGAATCTTTTTCCCTTTTGAAATATCCAAGATTAAATTATAAACGAGTGAAATTTGTTAGGGAAATTTTGTCTGAAAATAAATTATACAGCGTTGTATTTGTAGGGATATACGGAGGCTGTATGCTTGGAGTGCGGTCTGTGAGTGGACTGGCCTTCTATGAATGGGAAACTACAGACCTTGTTAGAAGAATAGAGATCACACCCAAAAATGTAAGTACAGTAAATTCATAATAACTAAGTCAGATTTGTTTCTTATTTCCTCAGCGAAGTGTACAAAGCACAACTAGTACAGATTAAGACTTGATAAAAAGAAACTATCATCAGATCTATTTTGACTTGATTCTTGCATTCCACTGTAATTACCTATTTCTAACTGCTTCAAATTTCCTTGCGGGTGGTTGAAGTGAGCTTCATGTTCCCCTGGTGTTATCAGAGCTAAAAGGGAACATGAAGCCCATCTGTTCGTGGTGTCAGTCTTTGTGTATTGCCAGTGGCATCGAGAGTGGTTTCCTTCATCCATTGGGCTGGCACAACATCATATAAGTTAAATACCACAATCAAACAAACAATCAAATTTCCTTTATTACATATTTGTTTGTTATCTCCCTTGTACAGATCTTTTGGAGCGAGACCGGAGAGCTAGTGTGCATAACGACAGACGATTCCTTCTTCATTCTCAAGTATAGCCCAGAGGCCGTAGAACGTGCCAGAGAGAATCGGGTTGATATTACGGAGGATGGCATCGAAGAAGCATTCGAGGTAATTCTCACACTTTGGCTCAAACAACACTTATTAAATTCATGCTTAATGTTCGCTATTCTGTTTCATGTGTCCCTGTTTCATGTTTAATGATTGTCCTCTCTTGTCATTGTTTGTTGCTAGTGACATGGAGAATGCTTTTCCACATCTATTTCTGTGTTGCCCCGTGGGGGGATCGGGTTGGCCAGTCCTGCAGAATACTCCCTCGACTTCCTCAGTCGATCGTAAGAGTCGAGAAAAGAGGAGCTTTCTGTTGGCCTGGTGTTCTCAGAGCTAAAGGGAAACAGGAAGCTGATCTGTTTGTACGTTTTATTTTTGTCTCCGTCGTTAATAAGTGAAATACCCTTGAGTACGACGTTAAACACCAATCAAACAAACAAACTTTGGCATGTTGTCCCAAGGGTGGAATTTATTGGGAAGATAATTTTTTCAACGGAGCGTTTATATATAAAAGTTCAATTAATTATGGCCCGCTATAGTGGTAAAGTGCCTGCGCTATAACATCAATCAATCAATGAATCTGTTTATGTTTGTAGGCTGTTGGTGAAATTGAGGAGTCGGTAAAGACGGGGGTGTGGGTTGGAGATTGTTTTATCTACACAAACAGTGTCAACCGGCTCAATTATTACGTCGGTGGAGAGATTGTTACAATAGCTCATCTTGACAGGTATGATAGAGAGATATTTAATGCGTAGACTGCTGGTTGACATGGGACCTAGGGAGAGTTGTAGTTTAACCCTGGTGCTTCCTTGTGAAAGGAGAACCCCAAGTCAACGTGGTTGGGTGTCAGGCAAACTTTTTGTTGCACAAAGTTTTGTGCCTTAGATTTTGTCACCTTTTATTGAGATGTTGCTTTATTCAGGTGTTAATATGGCACAGCATCCTATGACTGAAATAACATTATCTGTGAGCCCAGTCAGTGGAAACAATACCTGTATCTGGTCAGTGTTTGTTGCTGTATCCAGGCAGGTGGTGGAGAGAGCTTCCTGGTGCTCTCAGAGGTATTTAGTTTTTGGGGGTATATCAACTATTTATAACAACATAATGTATTTATTGGGGTATTTTTTCTCTTTGGCGCGTGGTTGGAGGGAGATTCATGTTGCCCTGATGTCGTCCTGTGTTTGTCCTGTCCTGTCTTTGTTTGTTGCCAGTGTTGTCGAGGGTGGTTTCATTCACCCATTGGGATGGCACGTCGTCATATAAGTGAAATACCCTTGAGTACGACGTTAAACCCCAATCAAACAAAACAAACAAACAATCTCTTTGTAACAGAGTGATGTATTTATTGGTGTATTTTTTCTCTTCGTAACAGAGTGATGTATTTATTGGGGTATTTTTTCTCTTTGTAACAGAGTGATGTATTTATTGGGGTACATGCCCAAGGAGAATAGGTTATATTTAGGAGACAAAGAGCTAAACGTGGTCAGTTTTTCATTGTTACTGTCTGTGCTGGAATACCAAACAGCTGTCATGAGGAGAGACTTCGAAACAGCGGATAAAGTGTTACCCACAATCCCCCGGGAGCAGAGAACACGGGTAGCTCATTTCTTAGAAAAACAGGTATATTTGATTTTTATGTTTTTATCAGAAATTGTGTAATTGTACATCTTGTAGTATGACAGAATAACTAATATGGCACAGAGACTAGCTTAGTCATTTAGAGAGTCTTTGTTTCTATAGATATATTAATTGTTGTTTTTGATTGATTTATTTCAAATGTAATACCAGCCAGAAAAGGTTAACTAATAGCAGCAAATTATTAAAATAGTTTGTTAACCTAATAAAATACGAAACTGTAAAATCAAAAAAGAATGTTGAACATAAAGTCACTTATCACTTAAACTCAGTGAAGAACTTTTAACTTAAACTAGCAATTATTAAAGGAGAAGACACGCGATTTTACAATGGGTTTTGGTGGTTTTATAATACTATTTTAGAAACTTAACAACCCTCAGATTCAGAAACTAATTAAAGTTACGCCAGTAATTAAAATTGTACAAACCGGAAGTGACATACGTAGTGCAAGTGACACACAAACAACACTATTCCATATGCTATAGCTTAGATAAATCTATCATATCCGACTCCAATTCTTCTCTGAATTTTTCTGTCCAGCAGAATTATTACCGTACAAGTTTGTACCAAATTATCCTAAGGAAGAACTAGAAGCCAAGAAGAATGGTTTAAGTTTTAAAAAAATGGCAGATACATCAGTGTGTTGGCCTAGGTGCGAATAGTTCTAGATTTGTAGTATACAGTCAATATGCAGGCCTAGTCGCACGGGTTTCCGATTGTATATGATCTGAAAACATTAAAATCAATTCAAAAATGCTCTCAAAATGGAAAGGAAAGCTTATTTTAACAGGTGTTAGCATGAATGGGGAACAGTTTAGGCCATTTATCTGGGCTACCTTTACTGATACTGGGCCGGGGATCAGTGAAAAGCTCAGCGTCTTTCTCCCATTGTTGACTCGCTGAACCCGTGGCGAAACTGCCCTGCCTACTTTCTGCCTGGCGTCAAGGTGCTTCGCAATAGCACTTTTTGTTCTGGGCATATGGAAATACACACTATATATACAGCATTCTTTTTTAATTATTTTTATTAGCTCTTTTAATGATGCATTTACTGGCAAATCTTTGTTTCTGATTTTTACCAGCCACTGCCATAAAACAGAATCTCTGCGGAAACATTGAAACGGAATTCTTTTTGCTATAACCAATTCATAATTCTCACATCCAGGTACTACGCAGGAAGGCATAATTCCTGTCAGAAATGATATATGCATACGTTTAACAATGCAATAGCATACGATATGTTGTGGGTCAGTTGCACCCCGTACGTCACGTCCGGTTTGTAATAGTTTAATAACTGACTTAATTATAATGAGTTCCTTAAACTGAGGGCTGTTATGTAACTAAAATGGTATTTAGAAACGACTAAAACCCACTGTCAAATCGCATGCCTTCTCCTTTAAGTCTGATTTACTGTACATTTACACAAATGATTGCTTTGTGAAGAACAGTAGGTGATAGAGCAGAAAGTCGTGTGACATACGAGACAAATCTATAAGAAGAAACCTCAGTCAGCTTGATGTATCCAGATATTTTTAGTTACTGGTACACAAACATAATTTAAGACAATCGGGGAAAATTATGGTTACAGATAAATAAAAATAAATAAAATATGTCCCACTTTTAGCTGATGAACTATCCACCATTACATTGAATCTCCTAAATGTTCCTAGATATATCGATTTGAATTCTTCATAGAATTTGTGTTCAATGTGTCCAGTTGTTTGAAAAGATACCGACAATAGAGAAAGATAGTTAGGAATACTAACAACCCAGTTAAATACAAATGCCTTGAGCAATAGATACTGTGGATATTTGGTTTGAATTCACCCGAAATTGAATAAATTAATATCAAAAATATAATAAATCACTTCCTTTGAAATCAGTTAACCCCAAGATTTGTCACAGAATACTACAGTTGTTCGTGAATACAATAGGGTGTTAAAGTAATGCTTTTTATTTGAAAGAAACGTAACTTCTATTTATCAAATAAATATATCTTTTGTTTATTCAGGGTTTTAAATCTCAAGCATTGGCTGTCACGTGTGATCCTGAGCACAAGTTTGAGCTGTCTTTGGCCTTGGGAGATCTCAAAACATGTTTTACCTTAGCACAGGAAGCTGAGGTAAGGGGAACTAACTCTGTTTCTGTGGCTCAAAGAAATCATGCACTACACCATTTCTAAATGCTTTTGAAAAATCCAATTCACAATTGCAATTTTATCCGCCCAGTGTTAATTATGTGTGTTTCTCAACAAGTGTGTAGTAGTTTTTCAGCAAACTTGTGCTTTGCTTATAAATCCAGTGTAATTCAGGGATGTATTCTGTTATTTGAATGAACATTATGTTCTTTTTAATACCTAAATATTTAGGACAAAAAGTGTGCATAGCAACACATCCATTGTTTAAGGAAAACATTTATAATTAGCACTTCAGAGTTTAGTCAACTATACTATATATTTAGTATAGTTAGGTTAAAGCATTTGAACTTTCTTTCTCTCTCAGTGCAGATCGGCGAAATACAGGTGTTCCTTAGTCACATCTTTGTTTAATGTCATGGCCCTCTGGCTAAGGGTAGTTTGTTTGAAGAGTAACTATGCTGTCTTTACTTAGCACTGGAAAAAAATTAACTTCCCAAGATTATGGAAACTCGTTACATCTTGGTTGTGCTAGTGTCAATTATTGTTGGAATACACTGCCATCATATAATGCAATACCCTTAAACATGGCGTAAAACACCAATCGATCAATTGTTCAGTCTTATCATTGTTTGTTGCCATTGTCATCAATTGGCTTTCTTCACTCAGCAGATAGACTCGCCGCCATGGCCTAGTGGTTAGCGAGTGCGCTTTCTAACGCCTACTTCGATGTACCATTCACAGGATCGAGTGTGTCTGTCAACCCTCAGGTATATGAGTGACTGACAAGACGTGGCTCTGTCTATCGCGGGGGTGGTTTTTACAAGGTTTTCTTTGGTTTTCCACCATAATAGGGCAAGGAACAGTGTGTAGTGGACAGTCCGTCGTCATATAAGTGAAATACCCTTGAGTACGACGTTAAACCCCAATCAAACAAACAAAACCAATCAAACAAACACTCAGCATACTTACATGTCTTGATACAGGTATTTGATAATGAAATATATATATATAAATATACTGCTTTTTGTTGTTCTAGTCCGAGCAGAAGTGGAAATTACTGGCTGAGTTGGCGATCTCAAAGTGTGAGATGGGGCTGGCTCAGGAATGCTTACACCAAGCTCAGGATTTTGGGGGACTTTTGTTACTAGCAAGCTCTGCAGGAAATGCGGAGATGGTACAGAAGCTGGGAGCCACAGCTGAAAAGGCTGGGCAGAACAATGTAGCTTTTGTCTCCTATTTCTCATTGGGAAGGTAAACTGTTCATTGACCATCTATACCTTAGCTTCGGTTGTGCATATAATTAAACTACTGTTCCTAGCTGTTTAAGAGGATAATATTTCCTATTTTGATTAATACAATGTGACTTCAGGCCTTCCAAGTGTATTTTGGAGTATTGTGTACACATAATTTCTGTTGAATACACAAATAGGACTTTCAAATACACACATAAATTAAAATTTGATATTATGCTTTATCACAAAAACACACATAATGGTAATGCTCTTAAAAGGGAATGTTTTTGCGCGTGAAAGTCTTCTAGGGTAGGCGGCCCCGTGGGGGAGCGGGTTGGCCAGTCCTGCAGAATACTCCCTCGGCTTCCTCAGTCTATCGCCCTGTGGGGGAGCGGGTTGGCCAGTCCTGCAGAATACTCCCTCGGCTTCCTCGGTCAATCGGCCCCGTGGGGGAGCGGGTTGGCCAGTCCTGCAGAATACTCCCTCGGCTTCCTCGGTCAATCGGCCCCGTGGGGGAGCGGGTTGGCCAGTCCTGCAGAATACTCCCTCGGCTTCCTCGGTCAATCGGCCCCGTGGGGGAGCGGGT
>JAVFBX010208102.1:0-12131 GCA_034783855.1 Mopalia kennerleyi
AGGACAGACAAGCACACACTGAACCTCTATGAACGGACAGACAAGCACACACTGAACCTATATGAATGGACAGACAAGCACACACTGAACCTCTATGAAAGGACAGACAAGCACACACTGAACCTCCATTTAAGCAATTACAATTTCTTACTTTACCACAAATTAACATTTATCAACTTTCAATGTGGATAAATAAGTTTCTTTTTTTTTCAGCTTCTCTTTTTGAACATTTAGAACTTATTTCACCTCCCTGAAAGAGACTCACCAATACATAGAGCTTATGAACATGCATGTTCTCTTTACATGGACAAATCTTTCTTTACAAACTATCAATTTAAAAGCAGTGGCCCCTCAGGTCTGGAACAAGTTACATAACACTATTAAAATAATTTAATTCGCTTCTTTATTTAATCATAAACTAAAATACTATCTAATCTCACCAAAAACTACATAATTCACTGTGACATTCTTAATAAAATGATGACACTTGTACATAAATCTAATGTTTTTGTTTATTTATGTATACACTGTATTATTATTGTTGTTGCGGTTATCCAGCATTTTGTGGGCTGATGGTGTACACAAGTTTCACTGTAATACGTATGGCACGACTTGCTTACAATTAAACATGATGTTTTTGTTCTTTCAGGGTTTATAACATTAATATTCACTAACCCTATCTGGGTGACAAAGACACGGCTCTGTCTGCAATATGACAAATCACCCCTGGTAACCGACTCTCGCCAGACTAGTTACCATGGGATGTTTGATGCTCTCCGTAAGATCTATAGATATGAGGGAGTCAGAGGACTTTATAAGGTCAGTTATCTTCCATTATTTCAATGAAATTAATTTTGTTTGTCCTTTGCTAATGGAGCTGTCCATCATTAAGATATAAAGTTTGTGAAAAAGATTGCTTGAAAATAAATTCACAGAATTTACATGAACACAACAACAAGAAAAGATATACAGCTAAATGTGTCAATTTAAAACTTGGCTATCCTTCAGGCAATGGATGAGCTTGTTTGGAGCTTCTTACTACAATTATCACGTCTACATGGATGTGTTCACAGAAAACTAAATCAATCAGTTTAATTCAAACTTGGAATACAGCTCCCCCCTCTAGTATTAACCACTGAATATTACAAACCTACGTGGCCATCATTGCGTATTTTGTAATATTTTGTAATATTAATACATGTGTGTGTATTTTCCTTTTTTGGGGAAAACCTTTTCTTAGTTCAGACTGATTCTAGTTAACTAGAGAGTAAATTTTGTTGTCTGTTTGTTAGGGTTTTATACCAGGGGTGTTTGGTATATCCCATGGTGCCATACAGTTTATGGTCTAT
Organism: Mopalia kennerleyi; assembly: GCA_034783855.1. Classification (NCBI taxonomy): domain Eukaryota; kingdom Metazoa; phylum Mollusca; class Polyplacophora; order Chitonida; family Mopaliidae; genus Mopalia; species Mopalia kennerleyi. Next base: position 1,350 of record JAVFBX010208102.1, read on the forward strand.
GAAGAGATGAAAAACAAATATAACATCCATCTGAACAGACCAGTGAATCATAGATTGGTAAGTGCTGGCTCATATAGCTAACCTATATTTATTACAAGCAGTCACACTGACATGTAGAGGAGTCATGCTCTAGAAAACTCCCAGGGACAAGTTTCTAATTAGCTCTAAATCTCCAGGTGTGTTATGGGTAACCTACAGACATCTCAAGAGAAGGTAATGATCAATTACATGGTGTATAAAGTATTGTTAAATATGTAGCCAACAAGATATTCTGTATGGGTCAGGAATGAATCAGCCTAGAAACTGTATAAAACTGTAAGCTACTTTTCATCAACTGTAAACAATTAATGTATCATGACTCTCTTGTGATATAATTGGTTGCCTTGGAGCATACTTTGTGGATGCATCAGACCCTCAGCTTGTAACAGAGCATACTTTGTGGATGCATCAGACCCTCAGCTTGTAACAGAGCATACTTTGTGGATGTATCAGACCCTCAGCTTGTAACAGAGCATACTTTGTGGATGTATCAGACCCTCAGCTTGTAACAGTCAAACAAATTTCCCTAATGATGAGTTCTATAAAACAAATCGAAACAATGCAAAATATGGCATTAAACCCCAGTTAAACAAACAGTCATTGTTATAGTTTGTGATTTGCTGACCTGTTTCAGAACTCTGCAGAGTATATAACTTTTGCCGCCCTCTCCAAGATGGTTGCCGCTGTTGCGACCTACCCGTATCAGGTTGTTAGGTCCAGATTACAGGATCAACATAAACACTACGATGGAGTGATTGACGTGATGAGGAAAACATGGAGGTAAGACCACACAACTTTATATCAACTTTATAACTCAGAATAAAGCAAAAAGCTATTTATGACCAATGATAACCCTCTGGTGGCATCGTTTAATGAGAACTGGTTGCTTCCCCTCTGACTAAGGGGAATATGTTTTAGGCATAGACATGATGTTTTTACTTAGCACTTGAATTTCCACCATAGCTACATATTAGTGGTTGTTTTTGTATGTAATACCCTGAAACATTGACAATCAGTCACTTTGCCCCAAAGACTTGTAGTACATACACTCAAAATATCTGGTTTCTTAAACCATTTTACATTGGCTGGAACCTTATGTTTCCGGTAGAATTCCGTGTATTCTTGTCAATGGCAAGACATTATCCTGGTAACAAGTGCTGTTTGGCGTTCCACAGGGTCGCTTTATTGGACCTCCTCTCTTTGTCTTATATGTATCTGATGTCCTCAAATGTGTTGAACATTCTAACATATAAAACTGTGTAAGTCCACCATAAATCTGTTAGATAGCGCTGCCCTCCATGCTGATCTTATCAAATGTAAATCTAGGTGGCATCATTGGGAATTATCACTTAGCATTGCTATAATGTGAAGATATAACTTTCACTAACAAACGTAAACTAATTGACAGCAACTACTTTCTCAAAGACATTTAAATGTCTAAAGGTGAAAAGGTGAAGGACACTGCTGTTTTTCTAACATGTGACATATCAGTTAAAACACATATATACATAGTATTATAAGTTAAGCCTTTCGAGTGTCCGGTCAGAGTAATCCGTGGTAGAACAGTAAGGTCAATCCATGGTAGAACAGTAAGGTCAGAGTAATCCATGGTAGAACAGTTAGGTCAGAGTAATCCATGGTAGAACAGTAAGGTCAGAGTAATCCATGGTAGAACAGTAAGGTCAGAGTAATCCATGGTAGAACAGTAAGGTCAGAGTAATCCGTGGTAGAACAGTAAGGTCAGAGTAATCCGTGGTAGAACAGTAAGGTCAGAGTAATTCGGGTAGAACAGTAAGGAAACCATGCAATGTTACTTGGGCTTCCGTAGAACAACAATAATGAATAGCATCTTTTATGATTCATTGATACTTTCGCATTGCTATTTCTTACAATGCAAAAATAAAACCATCCCTAAAATCAAGTCTACATGTGCAAGTATAAGCTACATGTAGTTATTCATTTGTCATCTCGCTTACTGGCTGAGATTGTTTTAGTTTAAAATGGAACTGGAGGGCCACAGCGCAGTTGTATAGCAAAGGACCATAACTCAATTTTTACCGTCATGGTTTGAATGGCAAGCAGACGAAATTTTGAAAGTATGGCGACCAAAAAAACAGTTGCCAACTGGGCCAAATTAAAACCGTGACTTGAATGCTGCAATGGAAAATGGAAAAGCTGTCAAATAGAGATGCCGTTAATGTTGCTGAAAGTTTTCTGCAAAATTTATTGATGGTGTAACTGGCAAATCAAGAAAAACACAATGATTACAAACATGCATGGTTGTGTGATGTTTATGTTCTTTTGTACACATTTTCTCTTTACAATGGCCAAATAAACCACCCGATAAAAAAAAAATAATCAGAGAAATCCTTATGTTTAAATGTTAATTTTAATTTACTCACTAGGACCTACTTGTGGTTTGTTGAAATTGGTAATAGTGTTCTAACACTTAGAAAAGGGCTATACAATCACCAACCACTGCAACATGAAACATGTAACCACTTTGTGAACTGTGAAAGTCTTGTACCAGTCGACCAGATCTATGTTATTGTTAGTTGAGGTCTATATTAAGGTTTGCATATTAAGATGACTCAAATATAAGCCAGTAGTTAATGCCCTCAGTGCAAACATGAACATGTGTTAAGGTCTATGTTAAGGTTTGCATATTAAGAAGACTCAAATATAAGCCAGTAGTTAATGCCCTCAGTGCAAACATGAACATGTGTAATGATCAACCATTAGTCGTGTAAGAAGACTTCATATAGAATGACAGCAAGGGAATAACTCCAGCCAGAATTGAGTTTCCAGGGGTTCATTGAGACACCAGGGGTTCATTGAGACACCAGGGGTTCATTGAGACACCAGGGGTTTTTATAGACACTTTTTTTTTATCGGGAATAGCCTGATGAAAAATAACGTCAAATTCAGTTTTGTTTGAGAAATTGAGGTTTGGCTTATTTTGGCCACTGGCAAGCTATACAATGCAGAATTAACAGTGGATTAACGATGAAAAGTCAGTAAAATGAGTATTAGTGCATTTTGCGCGCCGAAGGCAATATCTAATTGAGTATGAAAATTTTTTGTCTATAAAAACCCCTGGACACCCACTGTTTCTGTGAATATGTTGAGGTAAATAGTATGCAGCGTGTGCTTAGAGTTATTATCTTACCTGTCACCAGGTGTGCACAGATTATTACAAATATTATGTCAGGCATTTTTAAAAAAATGTTCCTAGAGTGTTAAGGTTGGTCGGCCCCTTCGAGGTCAAAATTTGTCTGATTTTTTTATTATTTGTTAATACGAAAATTCACATTATTAGCCTGCATTTAGTGAAACAATTATACAAAATTTTTAATTAGAAGTCCTTTAATTGTAAGTTTGAAAATTGTGATTCAGTGCATTGTCAGTGTACAGCTGGATGGTTTTTGCCCGTTTTCTAGCACTTCATTTTTTTGTCGATAGGTAATTTTTCTACCCTGTTTTCTCGAAAACCGTTTAAGCTACCCCTTAATTTAGCATGCTTATTAGGGACATATCAAGCTAAAGAACAGTCCTTCAAATTTTATAAGTTCGGCTTACTTTTGTAATTATTCATCTTTAATGAAAAAGGTCAAATTTTCATCATTATTTTTAGAAATATTAATATAAAAAGAGAACTAGGATGAATTTATAAAATTTGAAGGACCGTTTTTTAATTTAATATGTCATCATCAAGCATGTCGAATTTAAGGGTTGTAACTCAAACAGGTTTCGAGAAAACAGCGTTGAAAAATTGCCTATCGACAAAAAATGAAGTGCTAGAATTCGGGCAGAAACCATCCAGCTGTACACTGACAATGCACTGAATCACAATTTTCAAACTTAAAATTGAAGGACTTCTAATTGGATTTTGTGTATATTTGTTTCACTAAATACAGGCTAATAATGTGAATTGTTGTATTAACAAATAAAAAAAAAACAGACAAATTTTGACCTCGAAGGGGCCGATCTACCTTAAAGCTTACCCTTTCTTTTGTTGAACTCTTTCCACCCAACAACGGACTTTAGCGGAGTTCGTCTGATGAATAGAACTGCTTGAATCCAATGGACACTCCGAGCCATCCTCTTAAAAAACAACCAACACGAAATTAGATCAAATCAAATCAAATCAGGTTCACAATGATTATATTTGGTTTCAAATAATAAATAAGTATTTCGTACATGCATGAACAGATTGTTATATTGTGTAGAATGTCTACGCTGATAGTGGTCCATAACTTCAATTACTATATCTAGATCACCAAAAGAGTTCTTGATATCAATCCTAGGTTCCTCAACTGATCGACTATCAGATATTGATCTCTCCCCCCCCACCCCCAATCCTTGTGGACAAGTCAGATTCATTATTGATTAGAACAGCTACCCTTGATAGAGCTATAGATATAAAGTATAGGTGAATATGGTACTAGAAGGGGGAGGGGGTGGGAAAATAACTAATATTAGAGCCCGGTCCATAATTTGGGTAATGGATGTCCTCCGTCTCTGTTCAATTTAGGTTTCAGATTTTGATTGGCTTTCGCCTCGCGTAGTAAGCATTTTTTCCAATTGTTTGTGTATGTAGACATAATGTTTACATTGTCCCACAGGATGGGTGATTGGGATGAAGGGATAGGTGTTCAGCTACTGCGGACCCCAAAGGCTATGTCTATAAGATAAATTGTGATTGCGGCCAGTCATATATGAGTTGCAGACCGCTGCCCGTGCGAATCAAGGAGCACTATGCAGGCACCAGCCCGCAATGACACACTGGAAAAGTCCGCAATGACAGAACACCTATCCCTTCATCCCAATCACTCAATCCTTTGGTACAATGTAAACATTATTTCGAAAAGATCCTTGTAATTGTAGATCTAAGAGTATTTTACCTGTATTATCAAACATTCTAGAAAGACATATACACCAGGCTCTTACCCATTTTTTCGAAGATCATGACTTGCTTTATGGAAAACATTCCGGCTTGGGAACATTTCATTCTTACCAGACTGCTATAACAAAATTACTGGACTCATGATACATCTATAAGGGAATTAATCGGATCTGTTTTGCTTGATGTCCGTAAAGCCTTCGATCTGGTTGATCATCCTATCCTCTTACAAAGCGGTATATTTACGGTATAACCGACACGTCACATGAGGTTTCCAGCTCTTACTTAGGTAAAAGGCAACCAAGTGTATCTTTCCGGGGTGAGCAAACCCAAAATGAAATTTTAAGTAGGCGTACCTCAAGGTTCGATCCTAGGGCCTCTAATGTTTTAATGCATATAAATGACTCGCCACTATTAAAAAGGTGTAAAATATATATGCGTCTGGCAAAACTATATCAGAGCTAGAATCCAAATTAAATAGTTGCTTAGAAAATGTTAGGCAATGGGGTGATAGTAACAAGATGTGCTCAAATGCAGAAAAACCCTAAATGTAGGCTATGTTAATTACTACCAACCAGAAACAAGCACATCTACAGAAAAATGAGACTAATATCAACTTAGATCAAAATTCACTGGAAAATGTATACAAGCAAAGGGTTTTGGGCATAACTATTCAAAATGATCCGTCGTGGGAACACCATACAGAAACCGTTTTAAATAATACCATTAAGTTATTTCTTTTATCTAGTATTAAACATTTTTTACATTTTAAAGTTAGGCTTCAATTTTATAATTCATTTATCATACCTCTTCTTGCTTATTATTTATTTATGTGTGGGTCTAGAGAACAAAAAAAAGCAATGCGGCCTACTCTGGGCTGTGACATGCGTTAGCTCCTAATTTCAATGACAGTGTTGGTTTTTATCCGTTAAACTTTAGATTGAAATATGTTACTGTTTAAGCTGTTTATAAATGTCTTAATAATCTCTATCCTAATTATCCTAATTAATCCTAATTACAAGCCCCTTCGTAATCTTAGATCAACCCACAGAGAAACGATTGCTGTCCCAAGTTTTAAAACTGAATCTGTAAAGCAAACTTTTGCATGCAGCTGGTTTCGTACAATCACCAACTCCTAGATTTTATACTGTTAAATATTTATATGTAATTATATGTGTTATATTTTATTCTTTATTGTTGTTTGTTATACTGTTTTTCCCTGGACGAGTTTAAATACAGATTATTTGAATTTAAATAGACATTGAAACATTACATCGACTATATTAAATCTGAAGTTGTAATTCATACAGCCTTGTGTTCTGTTAATTACATCAAATTCTACACGCCTCAAAAATACATCATATGTTTAAGTAACTTACCTTGTTCCTCTGGTGCAGGCACTACAGAGTCTATATTATTAGAAATTCGTGAAATGTCAACGGGATATGTATCTTTTGGGTAGATCAGTTTAGAATGACTGTTGATACTAGAAAAGTGTCTGCTGAACTTCGGAGATCGTTCGGTGACGCTAACAGATCCACTACTGACGCTAGTGGATCGACTTCTCACGCTAGAGGATCGACTTCTCACGCTTGAGGACCGACTTCGGAAAACCTCCTCCTCCGTGGAGTATGTCCGACGAAGTGCCAGCAATTCTTTTGCTTCTGTAACGAAAAAATAGACAAAAGAATCAAGTTAACTCTCTGCATTCAGAAATAAACTTGTACATTTTCAGGTGTAAAAATTGCCTATCAACAATTCAAACATTTTGTATCTGTTTGCTTGAGGGGGGGGGAGGGGAGGGGGGGGGGGGGGGCGAGGGGGGGGATGTTAGTGCGCAAGGTGTGATCAAATAAAATGCGAAATCTAGCTGGCTGAAGGGAATGGAAACAGTGCACTAGTAAGGTATGGAATTGAGTGTGCAATAGTTTTGCTGTATGTAACTGGAAAACAACATCCCATTAACTAATAATATTCTTCGTTGTGATGCAGTCATAGAGGCCTGCAATGGACTGCAATTGTATCATGACATTGCCGACGTGATTTAAAAAAAAATAACATCCTTGAAATAAGCCATAAAGGCAAATCCAATACTCGCCAGTTTCGTAACCTTGACTAAGCACTTTCCTATCATAATATAGTCCTGTGTCTGATCTGCACAACGACTATTTTTTTTAAAAATGTATTATAAATTATCGATTATTTCAACGTCGTCAAAAAGAATATATTTCCAAAATCAGCCTCTTAGGATTTGATGATATAAATTTTAAATGGCTTTCACATAAATATAGTCTTTTAAACTTGAGAATTTTGCCCGAAAATAAGTCAGTAGTGCGCTCTTTTGTCCAACCTAGTAGAAAAGTCGTTATAACGAGATACAGCTACCAATCAAAATGCATCAATTTTCCGCATTGTAAGGGTCAAAGTTGGTGTGGTGCTAAGACAAGTAGGTATATTTTAGCGCTAGCCTTCGTATGTCAGTCGAGATAGGTCCTCTCCAGTCCTGGGTTCGATCCACTGGCGCCCTATGGCTAAGGGCAGTTTGTTTTAAGAGTAGCAATGTTGTCTTTACTTAGCACTGGATGAAAATTCACATTCCAATATTATTAAAACACCTCACATCTTGGTTGTACTAGTGTTAATTATTGTTGGAATACACCGCCGTCATGTAAATATTATCCACTAAATCTGGTCGAATCTGAGGCGATTCGATAATTTTAACATTCGGCCATCTTGACAAATTTATCCAATCAACAGACTGAAATGTGTCACGTGACTTGTGTTTTCCTTTTTCTTGTACTACCATTGCCGACATGACATAGCTGTATCGTTAATAAAGTGTAGGACTGCATTAAGGATACTCTAACCCCCCATACAGATTGTTTTTATTTTTGCGCCGTTTTCCATCTAAACTACTGCGAATTTCGCAACACATGTGCATACATTCTGAATCGTATTTTTATGCAGAACAATAATAAGTAAATTATTTTTATCTAATACGTATAGAAAAAAATATTTTGCATAAAAAGAACATTTTTGCTACCTCTTTTTCAAATTGCTACTTCTTTTACAACATTTACGTAAACTTTTAAATTTTACATCAACGTATTTAAAACATTATATGAACCCAAAAACGGTCATTCAGTTTTTTCCTGTTTGTCTTCGTTTTCTTGCAATGTTGTGTTAACAGCGGGCAGACTGTTAATCCTCTCCGGGTAGCTACATGTATTTAATTGATTGTCAAAACACCACCTTTGTAAAAAAGAATGGAAATTTTGAATTAAAGGTCTTCTACTTCACTTTTTTTATCGGGTTTGCTGTAGGATAAAGATCACTATTTCAACTTTTTGAATATGCAATAATAAAAAAATCGCAAATTTTGAGCTGAGATGGGGGGGGGGGGGGTTAGAGTATATTTATCCTTAAGATTTTCCTGTTGTCTGACGACAGTGACTGTATATTAGTTTTGATACACTAAATCTGTTATATGCTTTACTATATTTAACCCGTTGATCCATATAGGCTTGGCATTCTAAAATAAAATGAAACTAGTCTTCTATTGAAGTTATAAATAATTTACATAATCTATCTTGTCATTTTGTTATCTAGATATCTACCACTTTCAATTTCGAATTGGTGGACACTTAATATAATTCTACAAATGGATTGTCTGGCCACAAACTTGAGGTTTTTCATAAGGTACGGCTGAATTGAGTAAGATGTTGTAAGATGAAGGTATAAAAGTAACATGTCTCCAACACAGCTACGTTTACCACATTTTGCTGTATCCAGACATATCCATAACCACTCTTTTCTAACTCGTTTAGTATAAATCATTATAGGCAGCCGTTATGATACATTTTTCAAACTTCAATATCTTTAACCAATAATTTATACTAATATTCTGTAGATAAACACTGGGAATATACCCACCCCATTGAGGACCATGCATGGTAGTCATAGATCGTGTGCCTACACCTACATGTTATATATTTTTTTACAAAAAGATGTGTTTTTTTAAACATGATCTGCTGTATGGAACCCCAACACCTGAGTAAATAATTTAAGATCGGCGCAACATGTATATCAAACAGATATAGGTAGGGACATTTAAATTCTAGTCCTTCATTCTGTTCAACAGGCCATATAATGATTTCCTGACCGTCTACCATAACAAACATTTCTACCACCCCTCTAAAGACTAGAATTTCTGTTGTATCAGGATTAACACTAATTTTCCATGAAAAGCAATATACACTCAACTTGTTAAGCATTTGTTGTAAGTCTTCTTAGCTGTTTGCTATTAGTGCCATGCCATCAGCGTACATTGAAAGAAAAATGCTTATCAGTCCTGGCCCGCGGCCGTGGCTTAGTGGTAAGCGAGTGCGCTTATGGAAGCCAACTTCGATGTACCGTTCACGGGATCGAGTCCGTCTGTCGACCCTCAGGTATATGCGTGAGTCACACGATGTGGCTCCGGCAATCGCCGGGGGTGGTTTTTACGAGGTTTCTTCCCGGTTTTCCCTCGTAATTAGGCCAGGAACACTGTTAAGTGGACAATCCGTCGCCATATAAGTGAAATACCCTTGAGTACGACGTTAAACCCCAATCAAACAAACAAATTTATCAGTCCTATATCAATAGATTTATTATCACTCTTCTTCAATATGCATTTCAAGGCCATTACGAAAAATGAAATAATAATGCGCCAAAGTGGCTCCGTTGCATCACAACTATCCCTTTATTGAAAAAAAAATCAGATAACAAATCACACTTTACACAGCTTTTGATTTTTTTTAAAGACATCCAAACATTTCCCTCCAACTCCTAAATTTTGCAATATATAAAACATTAAATCATCTTCAACAGAATTGAATGCTTTCTTGTTGGCATAAAACAGCACAATAGCTTTATTCTCTTGCCTAAATAATGATCAACCAAATTGTGCAACACAATTATCGCATCTGTAGCACTTAAACCCGGTTGAAATCCAAATTGAGCGTCAGTTAATATATTATTTTTACTCCATGCGACCAATCTATTATTTATTACCGCTGTAAACAGTTTACTTAAACCGATGGATAACTTAATTAACGAAGATATACATTAAATAGAGCGTAAAATTTGCAATCAAGTAATCAATAACTTCTATTTTTGCTGTTTTTCTTTTACAATGACTACTCCTTGTTGAAAGTTAGCTAGTCCATTACAACGTAAAAATACTATGGTGGCAGACATTTTGCTAGAGGTGCCAGTCGACCAATCAGCTAATCATAGCATGGCGGATGTCTCGGGGAGTCACCAAAACAAAAGACGCAAGGCCGCTGAACTATATAGCTCAGTCTCTTTATCACTAGCATACTTTCCCCACCTTTTTGCAGAAGAGCTCTTTGGTCGCTCATGGCGGCACTGACAATTAGAGTAAAAGGCAACGACTTATTATACTTATTCTGTTATCATCATATCAATGAACGCTTTCATCAAACATACACTTGCTATTTAAGTTTACTATCTCTTTAAATGACTAAGAAGAGTTATCCCCCTGTAATTATCAACATCACTAACATACCATGTTTTAAATACTCGGACTATCACAGCTTTACTCCGCTCTTAAATATTCTATTAAAAAGCATTACGATTAAGTTAATAAGTCTGTCTCTTTATATTTTATCATATGTTCATTAAGTACAAATTTCATTCATGGACTATAGGAATGTACATATGCTGATTTCATTCATGGACTATAGGAATGTACATATGTTGATTTCATTCATGGACTATAGGAATGTACATATGCTGATTTCATTCATGGACTATAGGAATGTACATATGTTGATTTC
>JAVFBX010208124.1:0-12129 GCA_034783855.1 Mopalia kennerleyi
GTCTCCGTCGTCATATAAGTGAAATACCCTTGAGTACGACGTTAAACACCAATCAAACAAACAAACAAACAATCTGAGAATTTCATTTATTTCATATACATTTATCATCTTCAGTAGCCTACAGTGTAACACATACACTGTAATATCTGTTTGTGCTTGTCTAAAATTTCACAAAGCCTGGAGCTTCCTGAATGTGCTTTAGGATATCATCTATTCAGAACGGTTTAGTCCTATAACTTTTTTTGTTAAACATTTTAAAATGAAATATCTAAATATAGGGTGTTGACTTGAATACAGCCCTTGTGATTGAGAGTGAACCATTTGAGTCGCTGGGATATCCTGGTCATAAATAATAATTCTCTGGCAGCTTTTGATAACAACTCTTACTGGACAATAGGGTAGAAGTCTTGTAGACTCTGTCATGTGTATGTAGTTTTTGGCAATGGTTTGCCTGTTTTGTGAAGCTATTTGCTTGGGTGGTGGGTTAATGTTGAACTTTTCACCATACCTTTGAGCTCTCTGTCTTCAGAGTATAATATCTTCTGACTGAACACATATCTATTTATTTAAGCTCAAATTCAGATAGCTTCAGGCCTAAGATTAGTTCTGCACATGTCTATAGCACACTCTCTTGCACAACAGTTAACAATATCTATAAACCTTTAGGTGGTTTGCACAGACAGAAGCTTTGCTCATAATATGTACCTCTACAGTTTTCATTTTAATCATCTGTAAAAAAAGCTGTCTTCCAATTATTATAAATGCTTAATGTGCAGATAGAATAACACTCTGACAGGGTTTGTGTGTTTCGAAGAGCAAGGTGGATTGATATTGTAAGCTAGGGAAACTGGCAATCGTTTCTTGTTTTAACCTCTGATAGCGGACAAATGACAAGATATAGCTTGGTATTGCATTGGGAATATGTCTGCACACATGTGACAGGCAGCTGATGGTAAAAGTTTGAATTTATCCATTTATCCTAAAGGATTTACTTCTTTTAAAAACCATCCTCAATCTGTTAGAACAATAGATTTTAGAGGCAATGTTAAATGATCATATCTCCAACTACAGAGCTAATGAATTTAATATTACTCCTTGCTGCTGCACCCGTTTCTTTAAGCAGCCGTCGTGTGCTGCAGTCCCACAAGACAATAGGGTAGGAGTTTAGAATAGGGTGTCTTAAAAGCAGATCAACAGAAATCCCCACTCATAATCTTGTGTCCTGGACTGTGCAGTCCCAATGAGGGAATTGATTGACATTTATGTGTGTAATCAAAGGTAAAGATGGCTGTATCAGATTTGTTTATCTTATATATAATTAACAAGTTTTTTTATTCTCTTCAGACAGTTTTGAGTGAAATAAAACAAATCCTAGTTGATGCAATGATATAATCTGCAGTATATTTTAATATATGTATGCCTGGCATGTTATTTTTTCTTAAAGCAAGTAAAGCGAATTATAGAAGACAAAGTTAACTGAATGTGTAGTGATGCGCTCATTGTAACTTACAAATTGAACTGCAGTTGTGCGAAAGATTCTGTAAATGAAATTTGATCTGGTAAACACTAAACAGTAATCCTGAAGTAATGTTCAGATTTTCCTGAACTTGTCCAAGGTACAATTAGAATAATATATTGATTAAAAAGTAATTTGTCGTGCAGAAAATTATTTCCCTGTCCACCATTCTGTTTGTAGCTGCACAGTTGATTTCTAATGAACTTAATAAATATTGATTGCTGTGTTAATATAAGAATAATGATGGTGGGTTGAAGACAGATAGTTTTACTGACCGCTGCTACGGCTTATCTCTCTGAATGACCCAGATATTGAAAACCCTCCACTAGTTCATTGATCAGTTCCAAAGCCCGGATTTTAACGATTTCTTCACCAGAAGGATAAAGCTAACAAGCAGTGCCTGGGTGTGTAGCATTTCCTGGCTGCGTAAACAGTACCCAGTTACCCACAAGGTGGGTGCAGCAATGATGACCCTTTGCCCCTTTCAACTTCTTTCTCAGCTATTATTCAAATTGTGTGATTTATGTTTCCGTACATTACTGCCTGTTGTTTGGATCTTTTTGTTTACTGTAATATACTGGGTGTAGATACATTGGCAACAAAATTGGTTAAATTTTAAGGACATTATTTATATACTACTAGATAAATGTGTCCAAAATTGCTTGAATGTTCATGCTGGATAATTACGCTGAATAATGCTGAATGTGGCGTAAAACACTTTTAAATGAATGAATGCATCAATCACTAACATTAGACTTTGGCCAATGCCTTCCAATAAAGTAGGACACACATTTAAAGTATGTTTTAAACGTTTAAGTTCAAGTGAACAGTCAAAAGGTTCAATGATATTAGATACTTTATACAAAACTGATTATGTTTTGTTATATTGGATCCTGAACATTTGAGGTTTGAGAACCGTGCGTTTGGATCCTTAAGTCTATGAGGAAGCCAAGTGATGAGAAGTAGAAATAATCTGTACTTCAAAGTAGCGAGTGCTTGGGGAGAGCATTGTCACAGATTCTCTGAACAAAACATTTTATTTTGTTGGACTTTATTTTGACAGCTTATGTTAAAACCACTCCATGGACTATGAATTTTACTTTACCATTTGGGTTTGCATGCCATTATTTGAGTGAAACAAGCTTAGATGTTCTTTAAAACCCCATTCAAACGAACACACATCAACATGTGAATGGCTCTCACTCCTTTATTGCTCCATGTGACAGTATAATGGGGTCTTCTCAGAAACAGCCTTATTGAGTCTATAAATGGGAAGTTCAGGTGATTTCTGTCTTATGTGACCGTTGTAGTGGTCAAGTGTCCCAGTATCCATGGTAACTTTCTCTGCATTGACTGTTATGTTTAGCCCAACGGAACTAGGTTAAGTGATGTGTGATGCTGGCTGTGGCTTGTAGCTCACTCCAGTGATACAATGTTACATGGGTCTGATACCAGGAAGTACATCTACAAGCCTTCACTGTACACCCACTTCCTTATTATCAGGACTGCTAGGAGAGAAGACTCAGTGGATAAGGAAATCCCCGACTAGCTCATCGCTGCTTCGTATGTACTGTTCGTGGGCTATCTGTGTACTGGCGCTCCGGCCAGGGATTTAAATCGTACACTTAGCCAGTCTGCTTTAATGCAGGGCGGAGACGGCTTCACACCAACCTTACAAAATCTCATCCACTTAGCAGCAGTAAAGCTCCCCAGCAATCCCCATTTACATTGTATTACTAACATTTAAGAGACAGCAAACAGCAGAAAGGCCTGTTAAATAAAAGCTTTGTTAGGCAGGACTGGTCACCTCTGTTTGAGGCTGGAAGCTTAACCCTCCATATCTTCACAACAGCCTTCTTATTTCATAGTTGAAATCCCAGGCTTTATTGTATATACTCCTGGCAGTGAGAATATAGGGTCTGGCTGACCACACTGAGCATACCATCTCTCAAAATAGACATGGTAAACAAGACAGCCCTTGTAAACATTTGTGATGTTATTTTGGTGCTGAGAGCTTCATTTGTTCAGCTTGAGCCATTAGAGTGGTCAGATAACCTTGTCAGACTTTGAAAAAACCTGATATCAAAATTATGAAAATATCACACCTGCAAGGAGACAATGAGTTGTCAGTGAGTTAGCTGTGTGGTTAAATACCTTATCTTACCATCAGCCTGTCTTCCCCATTTCACACTGATATACTCACACTACCTAGATAATAACATGTAAATTATTCACCTTGGAATTACAAGCCTTTGTTTACGCAGCATAGTGGATGACTGATTATCAGGTATTGGAACTAAAGGTACACAGACATGAATAGAACAATATTCTGTCCTCTCCTTATACTGACCAGTAGTTACATTTTTTCAGCGACAGTTTAATATATCTTGGCCAAGACAGTATTTATGGTCGCTTATAATTGCACCGCAAATCTAGTATGTATGAAATTTCAATGCGGCGGTTTTTAGTCCAGCACCATTGTATTGGTACAGTCACTGCTTCTGAACATCATTCAGAGGTAATAAGGGGGCAATTTAAAAATGTATATTTATAAGCGTATTTGCGTTTCTAATTTCTATTTTAGTGGGTGTATACCCTTTCCATCATCAGCAAAAAAATAAGCCTTCATCATTCAGAGATAATAAGTAGTCAATTTAAAAAAATATATATATATATGCTTTCGTTCGTTATTTATATTTTATTGGGAATTTGTTTATGCTTGTGGTTAGTAAATACACTGTAACATGTGAGATTATGTGGGCTGTTAATGTTATGCTTTTCAGTGATTTGCTCCTTTTTTAATTCGCTGACTGACATTCCGCTTTACCCCAATAAATATTCTGCTTTTTTGTTTTTGTAGCCTTTTTCACAGTGATGTGTTATAATGTCCTGTGTGATAAATACTGCACCCGTCAGCTCTATGGTTACTGTCCCTCATGGGCACTCAATTGGGAGTTCAGGAAAAAGGGTATCATGGAAGAGATCAAAAACTACAGTGCTGATATCATCAGTCTGCAGGTTTGTACTTACAGTTACCTCCCTTGTTGTTGACCAATGACCATGTTGTTATTTCTCATGTTTATAATGTGTCTGCACACCACAGGGTAGCTGAAATACTGCTGAATGTGGCGTAAAACATCAATCAATCAATCTAATGTTTCTAACCTAGGAGTTAGCTATTTAACAGTTTCATGATGTTCTTTGAATTAATTGAACATAAAAATATGTAACAAGTCAAAACATGTGTTTTATAATATAAATGTGTGCAATATTAAATTAAAGCTGGTCTAGATGTATGTACTTTTTTGGAGATAACATTTTGAACTCTAGAAATGAAACTGTCCCAAATCTTCTGAATACAATGTTTCAAATGTTTCGGGGTTATTTGTAGGAGGTAGAAACGGACCAGTTTTTCAACTTCTTCCTCCCAGAACTAAAGCAGGACGGTTATGATGGTATTTTTTCCCCAAAGTCCCGTGCGAGAACCATGACTGAGCAGGAGAGAAAGCATGTCGATGGCTGTGCTATTTTCTTCAGAACATCAAAGTAAGTTAGGACATTAAAAAAAATGTTGTTTTTGTCTTTTGACATTTACTTTTTTTATTTTATTGGTGTCAGGAAAACCATAATTTGAGCCTGGTGTTGATGATTCGGTGTACAGATATTGTGACTCAGCCACGGATTGAGGCAGATACTCCTATGTACTGAGTTAACGGACCCTCATTAAAGTGCGTTGTCCGTGAGAACTGGAGAAATACACTCAATATGCCCATTAACTTTAAGATGATTTTCTTTCTTTAGATAATACATGCATTTCTTCTAAACAGCTATGATTTCTTTAAGTGGCATTTAGAAGTTGGAAGTATCATAAGACGACTGTGATGATGATAATATTGTAAGATTTCTCTTTGTGAAGGTTTTCCCTGGTGAAGGAGCACCTGATTGAGTTTAATCAATTGGCCATGGCAAATGCTGAGGGATCAGATGAAATGTTGAACCGAGTCATGACCAAGGACAATATTGGTCTGGCTGCCATGTTAGAAACCAAAGAGGGTGCCTATGAAAATGTCAAGAAAGGTAAATGATTTAGAAGAATCTTGTTTTTATTGTTTTTGATATGTTCCGTTCAGTTCTCTGTCTGGAACTTGTCAGCACTTGCACATTCTTTAACAAAAATGCTTGGAAATTTTATAATTTATATATTTTTTTATATTTTCCTTTTATTATACTTAATTTTTTTATGTTTCCAGTTCAATGTGGTTAAGAGTGGTTTCCTTCACGCATTGGGCTGGTACGCCACCATGTCAGTGAAATGAGCATTATATGAAGTTGACTCCCTAATTAAACAGTCAAACTATTTTATTAATGTGTTTCTGGAGAATTCTGGTGTATGAGTAAGACAAGCATTAACACCCCAATTTAACAATCAAACTATTTTAATGGAATCTGTATGATGTTCACTAGGATCCCCCCAAGAAAGCCAGTTACGACAACAAATTCTGGTTGCAACAGCTCACATCCACTGGGATCCCGAGTTTAGCGACGTGAAACTTATCCAAACCATGATGCTCATGTGGGAACTGAAAAACATTATAGAAGAGTCACAACAACTTGTTCCATCTAGTCAAGGGAAACCTGTCAACTCCACACCTCTTATCCTATGTGGTGATCTCAACTCTCTTCCTAACTCAGGTAAAATAATCAGCTGTCTTCCTAACTCGGATAAGTAAACGACTTGACAGGTTTTTTTTTATAAACCCTCATCATTACTCGAATAAACAGCATCAACAGAAATCTGGCAATCACATGACTTAATTTCGACCAATGAAAAGAAACCCATCTGCAAAATCGGTACAACAGTATCATATTCCTGACTTTGTGGTTTGATTAATGATCTAGTTTAGCTTTTCTTTGAATTATTTTAAATTGATACACATGTGTTCCCTGAATATTGATTTATGTTCCTAATGTAAATAGTATATGTAAATGCATATAAAATCCCCTGAGATTAAGAGCTATGTTTTTCCCTGACCATTTAGGTGTTGTGGAGTATCTAACTGATGGTAAAGTGTCCTATAATCATACAGACTTCAAGGATATGGACTACGAGTCCTGTCTTCAGAAACTCAACTTCACAGATAACAAAGAGGCCTTGACTCACGACTTCCGTCTGGCTCGAGCTTACGACAACGACATCATGCCTCAGACAAACTACACGTAAGTACCGCGTTATGAGAAATAGTTGTCATATTTATTGTCGATGCAGTTCACACAGAGAGATGACTCTATGAACTGTGTGAATCCCATCATTACGTCACAAATAAAAGGTTGGAGGGCTCCGGGTAGGACGTTAAAACCTAAACAATCAGAGGGCCCCTTTCAGCCATAGGTGTAAAATGAAGATCTCAATTGACTTTCATATACATTTTGCATTCCATTTTGTCATATTGATGATATGTTTCATTTAGCTGTAACAGCAATTAAACAAAGTCAAAATTTCTGTGCAGTCCAATTATTAGCCTTAACTATGTTACCAAGGTTTTCCTGGACCACTGGATTGATTTTATGTTATGACAATCTAGGTTGGAACATTATAAATTATTGGAAAACTTTGATTACAAATTAGTAAATTTGATCTTTTGTTTTCTTGTTTGATTTGAGTGTAATATTGTACTCAAGATAATTTCACTTTTATGACAGATTGTCCTTCTCACAATGCCTTACTTAATAAGATGAAAATCCCAGGGGACCTCTACTTAAAATTGCCATTGATTGTTGGACTCACCACCTGTGACTCCTTCATATACCATAGGTTGACAGGAGAATCTGTAGGCTGACCCGCAAACCACAGATTAGTGTAGTTAGTCAGCAACAGTAAGAAGTTGTATAAAAGTATAAACTACATTTTTTAGAACACATACGCTAAACTTGATATGTACTTGATGTATATCATAACTATTAGGCCTTTTTGGTATGAGTAATGACACCGAGTGGGAAGCCTGCCTAGTCCTGATTAAACCATTTATATCCGACACTTTGCCAATGAGTCAGTGGATAACTAATCTATAGAATCACATTTAACTATTTGTAACCGGAATGTTGTTAATTGTTACTATCGCCCATATTTTACTTCAAATCATTTGTTATCAATTTTGAGCAGAATGGGTCCAGTAAGACCTTAGACTCTAAGAAACCAAACAATTATTCAAAGTGTGAATTAACTCAAATACAACCTAGCTCAGTACTCTTGTGAATTAACTCAAATACAAACTAGCTCAGTACTCTGGTGAATTAACTCAAATACAAACTAGCTCAGTACTCTTGTGAATTAACTCAAATACAAACTAGCTCAGTACTCTTGTGAATTAACTCAAATACAAACTAGCTCAGTACTCTTGGCCTTGTTCAGAAAGTTTCACCTTTTCGGATCCACTGATACCCTTTATATTCATATTTAGTACAAAACATTTGAAGGAGTTGGGGTTTTAGGAATGGCAGATGTATATCATTTACTCCATGATTTGTGATTGTTTAGTCTAGGGGGTTTCCCAAGTAACACAAAAAACTACAGTCAGCCAAACAAGTAAAGCTATGAAGCTACCTCATCTCAAGCCTTGTTTTATTATAGTTGTGCGTATATAAGTCCTGATTAAATCGTTCACACCTTACATTCTGTTATCTCTTTTCTTTCTTCCAGGTTTGACTTCAAGGGTCTAATAGATTACATTTTCTATTCGCGGGACTTTATGAACTGCCTGGGAGTGCTGGGCCCGCTTGAGGACGAGTGGTTTAAGGATAATAAAATCCTAGGCTGTCCTCACCCTCATGTTCCCTCGGACCATTTCTCATTGTTTGTGGAGCTAGAGTTGCCATTGGGTGGTACTGGCAATAGGAACCTCACCAATAACAAGCTGAGATAGTAGCCGTTTCTCTGGGACTATTCATACTGTGCAGGATGACTGACCAATACATCAGACATTTCACCTTCATGCTAGATTCACTGTCAACACCACATTTTATCACATCTTCACATTTCAACAATGAACATATCGTAAAGCTGTTTCTAGACATCATTTGAAACACCTTTAATTAGGACAGATTTTTATGTCTTGCGGTTGGGTGCAATGGTTTCCCAATAAGCTGTGTCAGTAACCTTACAATGCATTCATTTGTACATAAATCACTGACCAGACTTGTTGGAATCCTTGTGAGTTTTTGTAAAACAGATCATGTCAATTGCTGCTATTATAAATTCCTTCTGAGATTTTCCATTTAATTTTATCAAATTAAGAGCTCCCTTTAAAAGTTTTGGTTTTAAACGTTTCTGGAGATGAGTCTAGTTTTCTTGTTTCTGCCGACTATTGCTCTGATTTCCACCCCTCAGATTTGAGTTTCCCTTGTAAAGCTCAACTCGATCAAATCTCCATGTTGTTTAACGCGTTTTCTTTGGGGTAACATTTGACCAAATTAATTTTATGGATTCATTTAAGATCTGTCTACAATCAGTAAAAATAATTATTTCCAATACTGCAATGAACCTCATATTGTAAGAAATGTGAAATGATTTTAATGAACACAAATATATTTATCATGCTATTGTGATGGATTTATTTGTACACTTGTGCAAGGTTGTACTTTAAATATTTTAATAAGAGGATATTGATGAAACGGGAACTGTGGTGTATAGTTATTGTTCTTGGGGAAGAGTTATGGTTCTTGGATGCTGTTGGAGGCAACAGTTCTGGTTTGTTATCAGTGTCTGCAATACTTTACCACGTTTTTAGCAAGGGGGAAATATAGATGTTTTTAACTTAAAGAACATGGATGCATTTGTTTTGCTGTTATACACATAGACAAAATCAAGACATATCTTGAGTAAGTTTGCTTATTTGATTTGTATTATTGTTAAGCTTTGATTTTAGTAAAGTCTCCAGTCTTGCCTAGCCAGAAACCTCAGGATATCTCAGTATTGGTCAATTAGCAAAGTTTTAATAATTCTTCATTCTGTCCTATCAATTTATTGTCATCCAATTTTCTTCTTCACTACACTGTATTTCAAGTTTTTTCAGAAATTGGTTCCTTCAGATTCTCATTTGCTAAATCTGTTTTCAATTGTGTTTAACAACCCAGCAACATTTTTGGCAATTCGAATAATATTTATGAAATTTATCATAATAAAAATTATGTAAGATTCAATTAAAATTTTATTTAGGAATTTGAATCACAGATAAGTTTTATTAATATTTGAGCTTATCATACTGTTATTTTGTATTTTGCATTTCCGCTTTTTTACTCCATCACTACCGGGCCAACAAGAAACAAATATCACACCATCAATTCTGGTCATTTTATTCTCAAAACATATGAATTGTAAAATTGTGATAGTATTTCACGAGTAGCCTCTTCTCATAATCCTCCATAACCATGGCTACTTTCAGCAACGTCAGGCAGCATGGTCAGAAGACTATTTTCATACGGTATTATATTCATTCATCCTAACTTCTCCATTATTGTCCCTAGATCTGACACACTGCACATTTTGATCTCAAAGGGCAGATTTTTAACTATGAATAAAGTTTTTTAACCCACACCAATCATCTTGATCATGTTATGTAATCTGCGAAGTCCTAGATTTTTATCATAAACTGTTTTCTGTAAACATTGGAAGATTTTACATGCACAAGGTTGCAGCTTTCTAATTGTTATGAAAGTTAAATAAAAGGGTGCAGCTAAACCTTCTTTTACATTTGGATGTTGTCAGACTGTGTTTGTCTATTGTGTTGTTCCAGGCTGTAAAATAACTTCTACATTTCTGTTGTTTCTACAAGCTAGCTTTTTGCCAAGGAAAACTTATGTGTGCAGGTAGAATGTTAATTAAATAGGTTTGTGTGTTTTCTTTGTAGTTATGTTTGCTTTTCTTTGCTATTATACATGTCTATTTTTTTTTTCCTTGATCTTTGGGTTCTTTTGTTTCTTTTCGTCAATTATTAAATTTCAGAATTAAATTACTGGCATCGTTAGCCAAAACAAAAAACCTTGTGAAAAAATCTAAATATTGTCACTTGTTTGATCCACATCTTTGGGAATCTTATTGTGTAGGATCCCATGAACTAAACCCTGCAAGAAGTGTTGATATTTATTCCTGAGCATGTTCATTGTGGGACAATACAAAACAAATCTACCATCAGGTGAGACTGGAACATTCCTCTCAAGCGGACTCGCCTGAGTTAACTCCCCTTGGCAGGTAGATCTATTTGTATATTTTGTGTTGAATTTTCAAAATGCAAATAAAGAGTTGAAACACAATTATTCTATTCTGGTCTCATTATATATATACGGTTTCCCACAGTGTGTAATGGACTATCTTTTGTCATATAAGTGTTTGTTTGTTTGATTGGTGTTTAACGTCGTACTCAAGGGTATTTCACTTATATGACGACGAAGACAAAAATAAAACGTACAAACAGATGTCATATAAGTGAAATACCCTTGAGTACAACGTTTAACCTCAATCAAATTAAAATAATGGGCAGCTTCTTGTTGCCCTGGGCAACATGATGTCAATGTCTTTGTATTACTTCCTCTGATTGTCCTGTCTTTGTTTGTTGGTGTTGAGGGTGCTTTCATTCACCCATTCAGGGCATGTGAGTGAAATAACCTTAAGTACAGCTTTAAACCATAATCAATCGAATCCTCTTCTATGTCACTCGAAAGTAATCAGGTGACCATTATGCGCCTTTTTTATTGGCTGAAACTTGGGAGGACTACTATGTCATACTTGTCGTGTAGAAAGCTACCGTTTATACTATCATGTATTCTGTTGTATATTTAGTACTTAAACAGTGAAAAAAAGTCATTAAAATTGTCAAGAGAAAGTTCTTGTCTTTCTGCTGGTTTCTTTAACAATTGTTTGAACTGCCCATCACTTCAACAGATTATGTGTCAAAAACAACCACAGAATTAGAAGTTTTGAATTGAATTTTATACCTCAGCTGCATTAGGGGCCCCCTCAAAAGCCATGGGATTATGTCTGAGTGTTATGAATGTGTCCGCTGACTACATGTGGCTCTAATCTGTACTTAAGGTTATTTTCAGTCAGTCCGTTCTGTAAGATATGACGTGAATTTCAGTATCAGCTTTAGGTTTAGTTTAGGGTTAGGTTTGTGTTATGCTTTAGAGTTAGTTTTAGGTTTACTATTAACCCTAGCCCGGAACTAAAAATTCACGTTATATCTTACATGAGGGATAGGCTTGTTTGACTCATATGAGGGCGTGCAGGCCCCAATGGATGAAGGAAACCACCCGTTAAACGAATGCCAACAATTTAAGATAAAACCGGACAATCACAGGACCTTTAATCAAAGACACTGCAGATCCGCCTCATGTTGCTCATCAGCTCCAGGGCAAAATGGAAGCTTCCTCCCACCCACCCGTACACCTAGTTCATGTTTAATCACCAAATGACTATGTTCTTTGTCTAATAGCAGTATGCTTAATATCAAGTGTTTGAAGCTTGATTCTGTCAGTTCTTCCACAATGAACACAAAATGATTGATACCACTCTATATTACACTGAAACTATATTGAAGTAGTGAATAATTGAATTGCAATTT
>JAVFBX010208135.1:0-12129 GCA_034783855.1 Mopalia kennerleyi
CGCAGAAGTTTCAAAACGGACCCTGATCTCAATGTTTTCTAAACAAAAAAATATATATAAATGCATTAACCGTCTTATTAACACGAAATAATGATCATTAACTTTCTAACAGATTTGAGGAATTTATTATCGGACACTAAAGGATTAATTTGTAAGCAGAAAAACAGAAGAATTTTTCTTACTTTTATATATAAGCATGTCAAAATAAATTCGACATCTAAAATGGTAGGGGTCCTCGAAAGTTACACGCCACTTTATGAATTATTTTGAAGTGGTGTAAACATAAACTAAGATAATTTCGAGAAAAACATATCCAAATCCTGAGAGAAAGCCGTTTAATTGGAAACGTTTGTCAATATAATTTTACCTGAGGCAAAGAAGCCGCTGAGGACATAGGCTCCTATTATCCAACACAGAGATGTCGCCTTACAGAAAGATACTCGCAACTTGTATCGACACGGCATTTTGCTGACTAGATAACACGATATGCTGATTCCTTTGTTAAAGACGCTGGGGAAATGTCAACATTTTCCTGACAAGAGTCATCAGTTGTTGCGCCATTCCGCATATACATCACATGCGGTAGAATATATCATTGACAGACACACAATGCGTTGTCACGTAGCTCACCGGTTCTAGTACCTCCACACACAACCACTGACAATGGCGTCTCCAGCCGAGGAAATGCCGTCTCTCTGTGTGTCTCTACGGAGTGACAGCCAGCTCTTTATATCGACAAGGTAATTCCATGTCCTATACGGATCAGTGTAGGTCAGGTGAATAAACACCTAGTGCAGCCTCTTCTTCTACTGCTAGCTTTACACCGTATTGAAGGGGGGTAACTGAGATGCGCAGGTGCTCGTCTCCTCCCAGCTGTGACGTGTTCCGATTCTCAGCTTCCTATGACGACCATACACAACAGCAATATCAAATAATCTACCTTACGGCAATGCTCAGTATACATGTATGTTTGGTCCAAGCCGCATAAAGTGAAGCCACGACTCCACTGATTCCCAGTCAGTGGCGACCCGTGATTATAAAAGAGCTTGGGGACAAGAAAGCACTTCTGCCTCAAGAAAAGCGCTGTACAATATCTATACACAGGCTTCTGTAGTCCTGTGGACTACATATACAAACCAGACGTGTTCACTTCTTTACAGCCATCACGTAAACCTAATAATGCATTTGCATACTGAGCCAAAAGGCAAGAACATAGACAGTGGAAAAAATGAAGAGTGTCTTTAATTATTCATTTCGTGAATTACAATACCCACACAGCATTAAGCCGCAGTACGCCATATTAAGATCCCGAGTACAGTGTTTGATATAGTTGAATCTCTGATTGCACTCAACCAACCCCTCAAGTTAGCCTCAACGACATTTTCTAGTGGCAGCAGCGATAACAGACACAATTGCATTACCTGGGTAACTAACGTGCACTCTCACTATACTTCCTTACAAAACGTTTTAAAATTAATATATCTACGAATACGTGGATAATCGCAAAAGTGGTGAAAAACTTCTCGTATGCGATTTCACAGGTCTCCAAAATGACTTTAATACAAGATGCTTCACAAATAGACCATGGAGAGGGAAAACAGGAATTTACACACAATTATTGGTGTCTTATTAGCCTTGTATCGGTGTCGGGGGTTTCCAGGCAAGCGGAATTTGATTTATTTTGAGCCAATAATAATGGCATAGATTGCAGCAGGGAATATCAATCATACCAGCACAATGATACGGAAGGCAATGAAATTATGGGCCTATGGTTTTCCAGCGAACGCTTATGTTGAAGCTGTACATCACCTATTCCCAAAGCGAACTGTAAGGATAAATCTTAGGAGTATTGTAGACAGACCTGCTGGCCTATTGTTCCCTGTGAAGACAGAGTTGGAGATTGGCGGTCAATCTAATCACGGTTCAATATAATTCGCAAGAACTAAATTCATATATACGATCATTGATAAGACTATAAGATCATGTGATTCTCTCTCTCCGCACCAAAAAAGCATGTTGTGCTGTCTGCGCGCTAAATACACCGCGATCAATAGACGCATTAGCAATAGATTGTTTCTGTAAAATCGCGTGTATCTGTAACTTGCGATCGATAGCAGAATAAATTTTTCATAGCATATGTTGGGCATGAATGCATACTCGGGAACTGGCGATTTACTTCTGTTAGAGTATCATGAACGTAGGCGGAGCATTCTGGGACGCTTGCTTAATCTACAGAGACGATTCCACAGAATTAGTGAACCGATGGTATATACATGTGGGATTATACAGGGCGCCGAAGGGCCAGTGTACCCATTCCGGTTATATAAACACCCACTGACCTTATGGCTCTAGCTGAATACCCATAGCCTTATAAACGTCCTCACATAATCCATACAAGCATTAGCTTCCGTCCGTTTTGCATGTGCTCTTGTGAGAAAGTAATACGGTCGTTCCATGTTCCATGTCCAATTTTAGCAATTAAGACAATGTGTTTTTGTTTTATTTGTGAATGATAAGAAAATAGCGGAAAGCGAAAACTGATGGATACGTTGAACTTGGTCAGTGCCTATTAAAACTACTTCTACTACAATATTCAACAAATACATTAACCGTATAACTGCACTGGTGCTGGGTACAAATCATTCGTATTTAACTCATAAGCTCACAGCTTATATATCAGATATCATGACGAGCTATAAAGGGCGACAACTCATTACTATAGCAAAGCAGAAGAGGAGCTCATTAGGTTAGATGCAGTGATCGATCATTTCCCCAATGTGTCTACAGGGATAACGCAATAATGGATAGCGGCAATCCAGGGCTTGGTGCTGCTAATATGCTGCATGACCAACTAAACAAGGCATGATGTGATGATTATACTAGCTCTATATAGTATACAAAAGTTACTACTATATGTTTAGTTTCGATGTAGAGACCTCTAAAAGGCAGGTTATTCTTGGAATGTGATGCTATGATATAAGGAATAATGACCACAACTCTTTCTTTGGAATAGCAGCTGTCACTATAGTGTCAGTAGACAGTGGATTTATAGATTGATAATCTGGCCAACAATTAGACTATACCTATAGGTGAACACGGCAGAAACGTCCAAACCTCAGAGCTACGGATCGATTGTGTTCTTGCACGCGAAGCACAATATAGCTTGGCATCAAGGTCTGCACCGGTTCGTCGCACATCGTCGATTCCAGCCCAAGGGGATATAATTATCAGCCAGAGATCTACATCCGATCAATGGATAACAGTGATTGCACAAGCCCTGCTATAAACCCGTGTCAATACTCACACAAAGCCTAGTTGATCGCCATTCACAATAATCTTACCATTACACAATGTTAATCGGATGTGGCTGTCAAAATAAAGACGTGTAGTGTATATTTTAAAATCAAAATGTACAAAATCTAGCTAGCCCATCAGTCTCCTTGGTATAGGCTGGCATTATCAAATTAAAATTATGTGTAACGTTTTATCAATCCGTTAGCGGATAAACAAAAAAAGCCCAATTTCACATATAATGAATATGCCAATACTAATGTATATATATGAAATAAGAATGGTTTGAAAAATCACTACTGTCATACCACTACCGATGTTCAAACTTAACATTCGAAGCGCTTCGAGTGAACATTGAAATTAATTAACAAAGTAATTAACGGCTTTGTCATTTTGTCGAGTTCGAATAGACAGCGTTCTGATATAATAGGTCCAGGCAAAGAAACACAGACTAGATTATTTGTAACTAAGATAATGTGATCATTGGACGAATCGCTTTGACAAGACGACAGAAGAAAGTAACTTTTTTCACTTACTAAGTGGTCACAGGAGTATGTTATGATTGTGTTTCAAGCTACAATATACAATGGCTATTTCGTGAATACCCGCACTGTCGATCACAATAGTTAAATGTGATATTGTTCTACGATGTCGTTACCTTTTGTCTACAATGGTGAATATAACGACACAATTGGCAGTAAATCGAAGAGAATAAATATGAAGAGAAAACAGTTCGATAGCAGTGTCCTTCAGAAACCAGACATATCCACGCTGGGGCGCTCTTCTTTGCGTGGAGATCAATAAGGATTCCCATGTTATAAAGCTTAACATGCTTGTGACTGTTGTTCTCGGGCCTGATTCATGATCCATTCGTTAGCCATCTTGAAGATATCGTCCTTATGCTCTGTCCCATATCTCGCATTTTACTCCCACAGAATCTTTGATCGATAAAAACTGGACACTGGAGACTCTCTAACAGGTAGTTTATAGTTATATTCGCAGAGCATGGAGTGATTCCTAGCTTCCACTGACACATTTCCATCTGCTTTTATTTCAGTCTCACATAGAATACCACTCATCGATCCAACATCATCCGCTACTTCTAACCAAACTTTGTTGCTTTCTGAGATCTAACAATAAAACTGCGGTAAAACGAGGGGTATTGTAAATGGGTATTATAAGAGACTCTTGAAAAGATACATCCTAGCTGAAGATAAAGTGTCGAATAATGGTATTGGTTGAAGTAGTAAATATAATAATACAGCATATGTATCATTGTGACGCATGCTTTCCGGGAGATTAGTTTTTCTGTCCAATATTAGAGTACGCTAGATCTTCAAATTCAAGTTTTCTTCTCTCAGTTATAGCCATACAAATAACACACCTTTCTATCATTAGGTTTAACATCCATTCTATACTGAAAAAATGCATTTAACAAATATGAAATTTTGAATTAGTAAAGAGTTTTCTCTCTAAAGAACAAAATGATGCTACTTTATTACTAATGAGATTATTACAGATTCCAAAAGTATTACTTGTCGTTTCCTTGTGCACGAGAAAACTATTCCCGACGGGGCCTAATGCAAAGGTTGAGCATGCATGTTAAACATTCCAAATGATGCCTATCAGCAATTCATTGGCATAACTCCGAGCCTCATCGATGTGGCATAGCGCAATGACTAGTGCCTCAAGCTGGGATCTGGATTTCAACTTTGAGAGAACGGTCGAAGAAATAGCATCTTTATCACGTGGGCCCATTGGACACAGTACTGCTGTTAAACGAGGCTGTCAACAGGAGTATTAATTCTTCCTTCATTTGCTTGGCTCGTAATGAGTCCATCTATCCAGGCCTCGACGATCGATGAAATCACTAAGAATCCCCACTTGGTCCCGCCCAGTAAGAACAATTACCAACAAGCGAGTTGTGTGCCGGAAGAAAGCAAGATAAATGTGTGCCGAACAAGAATCAACTGGTCTGCCACCTGACGCAGAAGTTCGCTCTAACAAAAGTATCATAATTTGTTTTTAAAATGGAACACAAGAGTTTGTTATACCACTTCCCTGGCTAGTTTTCGAAAGGAGTTGGTCACATCTGTAGCGAGGCCAAGACAATGACATTCTCAACTTTTCCCAAATTAATGGGCTGATAATTTAGTGCTTCTATGGAATATATTTTTCAAATAAGAAAAAAAACATCATCTAATCTTATAAAACTCAGGGCCGAGCAAATCCACAGTTTAGATCTGTCCTGTAAAAGAGATTGTACGGCGGTGTATTCCACCGAACTACAATAAACTGTTTACAGGATGATTATTGGAAGTTCAATGGAATTAGCTCTGAATAAAGATTCATATGTTAGGTGACGTAACTCATCACCACCCCATTAAGGTTCAAATTTAAAAACAACAATGGTTATGACTTTAAATAGTGATCAAATAACTACCTAAATATTTAACAACATGTCGGTGCCATGTATTAAACAGTCCGGCTGCCCTTTACAAATATTTGCTTTTTTTTTAACTTCGATACATATTGTTTACTGTGCAGACATATTGCGTGGCCTTCTAGTTAGACAACACCATCTGCCAAGTAACATTAGAATTTCACAAATGTGTCTGCAAAGTTTTTAAGTTAATGAACAATGGTTTCAGCTTACACGAAAGGTCTAATTGAAATGCGTGAGTCAAAAAAAAACTATTGGACACTGGTTCAATATATTGTATCATTTGACAGAGACGACTGTAAACCCTAGACTCTAATTGTACACCTGGGTGATTTATCGATGGAGTCTCTACAAATACAGGGGAATATTCCTGCAATTTCAGTACTAGGATGATATATGACTGAAGGTAAAATGATAACAAGTAGAAATATCAAGCCTTAGTAAACCTCATGCATCATGCCTGTCAACGTATCCTTGGTAGTGGAAATGTAGGTAACCGTAAGGAGAAACACTATAAACTAAGAGGTCGTACAAGTATTATAGAAGGAGAAAAACGTTAATACGGTAAAACGAATTAAAGCTACCGACTTAAGTCTTTCTAAAGCTCAGGCACATAGTTCTTCAAAGGCTACCCTTAGAAAGATGAAAGAACGAGAAGGAACACCAAAGCGGAACCAAATTAGCTGATGGCAGATTAAGACAATCCTTCATGTCATTTGAAAGTATTTATTTGTTTATTTCATGCTTTGAACTTGTCAATTCAGAGTTTTGCGGCCTACATGATGACATAAAATAGCTGGAGTTAAGGGTTGGTTTGTTTCATTAGGGTTTTACGCCATACTTAAGGTAATTTCACTCACATGAATCAGCCCAGTGTAAAAAGGAAACCACCCTCGTCTTCATTAACAGCAAAGACAAGACAGAACAATAATAGGACGCAAAACAAAGACATCACAAACAGGTCGGCGTCGAGATGTCACTTTAACTTCCGAGAGCAGCAAATAACACCATTTAATGCCACAAGTAAAATGTTCATTTGCGCTTCAAAGTGTGTTTTGTACTTCTACATACGTAAGCAATACGACTAGAAACCAGTTTATAATGCCAGAATTATATTCAAGGGTTTCGTTTGTCAGCGCTAGTTAACGCATGAGCAGTTGCCTATTGGGCGCGGTAGGGGAAGGGCTTACAGGTGTAAGGATAGGTTTTATTTTGATTAAGGCGAACCCGTATCTAGCACTGTTTGAAGAGATTGTCCCATACATCCTACAGGTACTTCACAGACAGGAAGTGCTCCTTGGACTAACCTTTGTGTCTCTTTTCCCAGGATGGAGACCTACTCTCCTGGTTAAAAATACAATGTATTCAAAGCGTATAGATCACAGAAGAATATGGGTATAGTTGACATGATCAGTCGAGAGGGTAACTATAGG
Source organism: Mopalia kennerleyi (assembly GCA_034783855.1). Taxonomy (NCBI): domain Eukaryota; kingdom Metazoa; phylum Mollusca; class Polyplacophora; order Chitonida; family Mopaliidae; genus Mopalia; species Mopalia kennerleyi. The sequence goes on from JAVFBX010208135.1 coordinate 7,168, forward strand.
TAGTTTTTAATTAAGGTAATTAATACGTGGCCGACCGAATCCTTCTATTTCATATGGCGAATGAATCACCAGGACGTGTTAAAACTTCATTTCACAGCAATTATACCAACCATAAAAGCCAGTGCATTCTTCCATATATTCCATATCTAAGAAGCAGATTAACAACATGGGATCTGTCACGGGTCAGGAATGACCGCCGGACATTTAGTCTTTGCCATTTTTCTTCGTGTAACGCGTGTATTCACCTTTATCAACCGCTCCTGCGTATCGTCCTTATCTTCACTGCAGATGATGAAAAGCCCCGGAACACCGGGCAGTAAATATAACACTGCTATCACATGTAGGACTGGACTATTATATTACAGTCAAAAGACATAATATGATCTTTCCTTGGTACGAGAAATGTTCCAACTGGTTCGTTAAATAATTATCTTGGTGTAGAAACTCCAACTACTTCAGTTCAGAAAGACTGGCTTTACTTTCACCGTGGTACAACGCGAAATATCGCCGAGGGCGAGATTTCATTGTTTTGGTTCCCGTTGCCTATCCCTTTATATGTTAGTCCCATATTTTGATAATCTTTTGTTATATGTAGCCCTTTCCATTAAGTCGTACAGGTAAGGTGTACCATATATGTCTTAGCAAAACGAAATAATGTTTTGTATTTCCCATGCAAGATATTAGAGTAAACAGTAATCATGGTTGTTTATAATTGCCTAGGTTGGTGGTCCCCGGGAACAAATTAGTTATTGCCAGTCAAGGCTAAACCACTTTCTTGTTGTAGACATTGTGAAACACACTAGGTCCAATTTGATAAATGAGGATGTTATTTCTACAATATTCGCGTCTATGCCACAGAAATGGGATTGCATGTAGTAAAAATATGGAGTAAAATGAGTCGAGAATTCCCTGAGGGTGGTAAAGACATTTATTCAAACAAAAATCGCTTGAATAACGATATTGCGAGAATAGTTACCCTCGCAGATCAAGAAAACAATTGCTGCTACACGATTAAAAGCAATCATGACAGTCTTATCACTTGAATAACGAGGCATGGGGTCAGATGCTGTCTATCTTTCGCGCCAATACATTGTTCAAGGCGAAAATTGAAACTTGGTAACACATCGAAGCAAACCAAGAAAGCTTTGCTGATATTACCATTCTGAGGTAGTGAGTCGGGATAAAAGATATTTTTTCCACTCATAAATTCTATAGCTTCTCTTTGCCATAGCAACGTCCCTTGAGGCTATGCGTTTGGCTAATCCTTCAATGAAGCTTCCAAATACGGAACGCGGTTAGCAGCTCATGTTAAACTTATAGTGTAATTTAATAAGCAGTACACAGTTCTAGGCTGCACGGCAGTAAGGCACCAGCCCTAAACAATCAGTAGTGCTATATGTGTCATTTTAACGATACAAGTAAATAACTATCACAAATCATTTTAAACATCAATATGTATATGCATAAGAGTATGTCATGAAGAATCAATCAACCGATACACATAAATTATTACATATGTTTGAGTGCCTTTGAGTGATGTTCTACAGTACGTCCTTTTATAATATTCCACCTTAATGAAGATATGTTAATTAAAGAGCGAGTTATTAAACATTGAAGTAAAAATATGTAATACAGTATGATTGGTATTGACATCGTTGATTTAAATATATATGGCGTAGTTAAATTTAAAAAGTATATGGGTATCTTCTAACGAATGAATCGTTTATTTTTCAATCATTCTGAGATGTATTTAGATATATGTCTGTTCACGCCGGTTTCCGCATAGACCTGTTTTATGTAAGACGTAACTTGGATAATTTATCTATTTGTGTTTTCATCCAAAAAATCTTCATGTCATTTCTGTATGTGTTTTAAAACAGGTGTTGAATGATTTAAACATATCTCTCATTACGCCAACCAGAATGTACAGTGCGCCTTGGAGTCTATTTGAAGTAGCTAACTACCCGTACCAAACGAACATCTGGAAATCCGGATTGTCAACAACTCGGTTTCCTGGTTAATCACTCTGCCTGTCAGCACCCAAAACGCCTTTAACTAATATAATTTGTCGAGTGAAGACGGACAAGCCACATAATAAGCACAAATATTTGTATACCGCCAAAATACTGTGAATTTTTATGTAAATCTTTGCATTCCTCTCCGCCATAAAAAGTGAACACGCCAACACTTCACTGATTTATAAACCGAACGTGAAGAAAACGGTGAAAGTGTTTAATTATAGTTAAGCTGTTTCATGAACTAGATTTGAAAACAACTGGTTTTCATACGTATATCATTTTTGGGGTCTTGTCTTGTCACCATTGGTTCATGCATATCACAATACTGTTTGTCATTGTTTTTAACTTTACAATATTACGGTTTTAAAATAGCTGTAAACAACAAAAACTGATATATGCATTTCCGTCTGGCGCAACACTAAGCTGTGGAAACGCCAGACGGATGGCTTTTTGTCAAAATAATTGCCGAAATATTAATTCAATTCAATCTTGTATACAATTTGAGTTGTTCAACGGCTGCACAACTAAATTTCCATGTCAAAACTTAGGAATTAAATTTTACATACAAAATAAACAACAGGTAATGTAATCAGCTAAATATATCATAGGCTACATATATGAGCAAAGGTAGGCTGGCACGTTTGAAGAGTGATGGGTTATATTGCTAACAGCCAATGCTGTCAGTTCGTGTTAACGCGCGAATTAATCATGTAAACTCTCAACACAAGAGGGCCAATAAGCCTGCTCATAACGCGGGCGTCTCTATCTACCGCGGAATTCCACGCTTGTTGGTCGCTCGAAAGTGCGAAACATATTCTCTAAATATGTTAATGTAATTCGAGTGGAAATGCATACACACGGTAGGTGGGATCATCTTCTACTCAGTAAACTTCAACAGCTCAGATAACAAGAGTTTCAAATCGTAAACAACTAAAGATGTCTTTAAGAAGCGGCCTAAAATTGACTGACAGAAACTGTGAGCATAACGGTATCAAACGATAGTGATTTGTTATGTGAAGTATTCCTCCTTTTATCGTTAGCATTTGGTGGGATGTCCGCGTGTCCCTGAAGTTTTTATCGAGTACAGCAACCCATCCCACGGCATGGAATACTGTGAAATTAACCTTTGTGACTGTTGCCCTTGATATTTGATGATTCGTGATATCTCATTTGAGCAGTACGAGGCACGCTGTCTGCTGACTGATATAGCTTGGAGTATAGCGTTAAACATCAAGCAATTAAAAAGTTTATATTTTAATATTTTAAATGTTAATTTTAACTGATTGAGCTTTAACGTCGTACTCAATGATATTTCACTTATTAACGATTATCAGATAATGAGATCTGAGCTAATTGTCCTATGTCTAAATGGCATTATGTTGTTTCACGATTAAGCAGCATACAGCCACCAACAAAATAACCCAGATGTGTATGTAAGTCCTACAGAATGGGGTGCATTCCATACACGAGAGACTCCATCTAGAATAAGTTTTCTTACTGAAGAATCGATCGGGTTGCCTTTGCTATGTGATTGTTTCAGTCAGAGAAAACCACATGCTGGTCTCATTTGTCTGCTCTAAAGTAATAACGTGTTTGAGCAGGGCACACCACGCGCTCGTTAATTTCGCGCCATTAAAATCGCCATCTTGGCATAAGAGAAGTTATACGATTGGTTACTTCATGACACGCGCAGTTGATCCTGTCAGCGGATCATTTCAGAGAGCAGCCGAAGCGTATTAATGACAGTCTGTTTGGCTATTTACCATTGCGACCCAAACTCTAACAACTAGACAAGTTCGTCAAACAGAATTACAATTTCTCCTTCTACGAGACATGCATTTATCTCGCTGTTTCCTCGAAAAGAAAGCGTTGATCTGTCGTTGCCGTCATGAAGAGCTGGAATCAGCAATGGCGATTGAAGCTGATTCTCAGTAAAAAGAACGAGATCGATTGAAATGTATATGCAGTTAATAAAGATTGGCAATATTGATCGTGTAGAGTTCGGTTTAAAGAATAGCTTCCTTTATGTTGCTCATCACATTACTGTCGAGATCATACTAAAGTAAGAGAATCCCTTAGTAACGATGAACCCGTCACTGCTATTGTGTGGACATATATGAATCCAAAATGTGCTGAAGGTTTGTAAAAGATCGATTCTCCACACCGCATGTGTTTATTCAAAGAAACGGATGCTCTTCTATCAGAAGCAAAAGCTCAGAAAATAAATATATGGCTTCTGTAAATGAAGACTGACTGCTTCCCTATCACAAGCCGAGCAGCTGATACTCCACCAAATTCTCTTTACATGCATTTAGTCCTGAAATATTCATTCGAAGCCCTTCAGAACCGTTAAGAAAGGCGCCTGGTAAAGTAAGAAATACGCCCCTGAGAAGTCTTCGATACCGGCTCAGCTTGACCCGTAACCAACGTCAGACTTCTTAGGCTTACTAATGTCTTCAGGCAATAGACTCGAAGCCCTTTTCTTTGAAACGGTAAGATGGTAACAAATTGCCACTAAACCGAGATCTATAGCTTCAGATACAAATCCTTAAAATCTTGAGCTACCTCGCTGACGATTGGGTCCGATGTACCGGCGGCCATTTATCAGGATTAGGCTGCAAATCGCAGATACCAAAGCCTGTGAGACTCATAAAACAACACGAACACACTCTGGGGAAACACTCCAAATGAGAGGATATAAGAGTCTTAGAGGAAGGAGTCAAAAATAGTCCACAAAGAAATGCATTTTATGTGATGATTATAATTAAGCCTTATACCCAGCATTGCTGCAAAAAAAAAAACACCATAAGAATATGTACTGCGGGCTAACTTTCTTTCTGATAATTGTATTCCTCCATTTGCATTAATAAAGTGAACAAAGATAATCGTAGCTGATAAATCTATAGTGTTCGATTCATTGAATTAACGACTGGTTGGTATTGAA
>JAVFBX010208146.1:0-12128 GCA_034783855.1 Mopalia kennerleyi
AGGGTTAAGATCTGGCGATCTTGATGGCCATGGCAACACATTAATGTTCTCATCCTCTAGGTATTCCACTGTTAAACATGCCGTATGCGGCCTGGCATTGTCCTGCTGAAGGAGTTCTCTCTGTCGATCTATAATGGTACGCATGTGAGGGCGCAGAATTTCATCCCGATAGCGTAATGCTGTCAGGTTGCCTTGTGCAAGCACCAATTCACTTTTGCCTGTGTAGGAGATGGCTCCCCATATCATGACACTGCCTCCACCTAATCCGTCAACTTTGGCGACGCAGGTGTTGGCAAAACGTTCTTTGCGGCGGTTGACGTCCATCATGTCTGTAAAAGGAAACGTGACTCAACGCTGAACCATACTCGCCGGCAGCTTCTAAACTTCCAGTCCTGTACATTCGTGTACCAGCGAACGCGTAAACGTCAGTGTTGGCGTTGCAGAACGGGGCCAGCGTAAACCAGCTTCTCGCATGGTTTGTGCATACACCCGTCTCAAACCAGGTACTTGTCCAGCTGTGTTTGTTGCTGTGGTAGTTCGGCGACTCAAGTGATGGTCCCGGATGTAGCGATCTTGTGCTGCAGTTGTTATGCGAGGTCAATCACTTGGGGGCCGGTCTTCTGTTCCAAAGACGTTAAATTGTGATCTGTACCGTGCAACTTCCGACTGCGATTCACCTAACTGGAGGCGGCCAATCGCAATGTTTCGATTCTCAAGTTTAAGTCTCGGCATGTTGTAACTCGTGTACAGTGAAATGGGAAAGGCACACCATTGCCAGAATTGCAGCTATAAATACCCATGACCACCCCAGTATTTTCACCGATTTTGTATTGAAAAAACAATTTCCCTGCGAAATCAATGATAAACTCAGCCAAAAAAAATTCACACTGGCTTGAATACCGATCAGTTGAACATACAAGAAAAGTGGTTTTAAATAATGATTACATTCCATTTTCCACCCATTAAGGACGGTGTATCATAAAAATCATGTTCATAATGTAACCAGTTCCACCGGAAATGCTACGGAAACGTAAGAGAGTAAAAATGGTAAGTTACAACGTGGCGTTGACAACTGCCACGCAACGTCTCCTCGTGGATTGAATGATGCGTCTGAACACAGCTTGGGAGATGAGTCGCCATAATTGGACCAAAATGGCACCAAGTTCCTGCAAATTCTGTGGAGGGTTCTTTACATGACGGAGTCTTCTGTCCAATACATCCCATACATGTCCTATGGGATTAAGGTCGGGAAACTTTGATGGCCAGCATTCCTAAGAAAATTCCGCGTTAAATTGACCGTATGAGGTCTGGCATTATCGTGTTGGAATGTCAAACCTGAGCCATGAACTCCCATGAATGGCAAAATCTCTGTATCCTGCAGCAATTTCCTTGAACGACCATAAATCGGGAACGGGCAGGACCATTAAAGGCATCCCAAACCATAACAGCCCTCAAAACGGTGCACTTCCTGCACACAACACTAGGCGTTCCGTTCACCGCGTCTCCTCCAAGCTCTAACTTTCCCATCAGCGAAGTGCAAAGTGAATCTGGATTCGTCACTAAAAACGACCCTATTCCATATCAGATGTCGTTGTGCCCAGAGAAGCCATTGGCGTCGGTGTAACTTGGTTAAAATTAGTCCATGAACGGTGCGCAGACGATTACGTATGGTTTGAGCAGTCACACGACTTCTAAACAATTCATTCATATGGGACGTTGCAGTGAGAAATCCATGACGCAAATGACGTAAGACGATTTTGACGGTCTTTTGCATGTGTCGTCACACATGGTCTACCCGAACCAGGACGGTCTGCTAAGCTGCCAGTTTGTTGGAGACGTTTCCGAGGATCATGGATAGTCCGTCGATTACATCCCATAACCCTGGCAACGTCAGTGAACGACGTTCCTGTATTCAGCATGTCAGTGGCACGTTCGCCTTGAATGTTTGACAGTCGTGGCGTTGCAAATCAACGGATAATTTACTGTAAGAACTTGTTGTCCCGAGATGTCACTCTACTGTCCTAACATGGGTTCAATTGCACGTGTCTCATTAGGTCACGTGACTAGGAACACAAGGAAACATGCTTTATCATTGATGTATGCTATTACGAATTGCATGCTTGTACACGTCTAAGTTGCTGTGTGTCATGATGTCTTTGACAATGCATTTACCTCTAATAATAAAAAATATTATCTCTTGTATTACGTTTCACGAAAATGTTTAGAAATTATGAGTGTTTCTTTTTTAAGTATATATTACCTAAATATTTTGTTATAAGTTGTATACGATTTGATTTCCAGCGGGCCGTGTGATTCTATTTTTTTAGAATTAATAACAATTGAAATTTATGTTTTGTTATTATAACATGATTATGGTTATTTGTACTCCTGTTTGTATTGCGGCTCTTCTCTTAGTTATTCACACAATTGTATGTTAACATGTTGAGAACTGAATCATTCAAATTTGATATTATTTCGACAAAATGTGATTTATAGAAAATAAAATTCAAAATCTAGTTTTTATATATTTTTTTCTCTCATAAGGAGCCATGTGCTTGGATACTACGGAGTGTGAGGCGAATACTGTTTGCGGTGGAGTGGAAGAATCAAGAACTTGCAAGACTGCAATTCAAGAAGGTCTGTATCAACACACGTTAATAGAATTAATAATAATACCAATGAATATGGTTTCTCATAAGCAGTATGTATGTGTTGATTCGACCCTCGTTTGTGCTTCAAACATGTCCTTCTCGCAGTAAATCTCTCAATGATATGTAAACACATGTAACATGAAATAAATCATCATATAGCAATTCAAAATAAAAACAATAAGAAATCATAAGAGAGAAGATAAAAACGTAAAAGTACCAAAAGACATTTAAGTTTAATGGTTCAGCCTTTATTAATGATTATACCCTCACGAATTCCAAACTACTCTTTTTTACCTTGACAAAAAGAGAAAGGTGTTCATAAAACGAACTAGTTTCTAAACAAATTGTTAACATTGATTGACCAGTTTTTCGGAACAATAAATATTATATGACACAACTGTATTGTATAAAACTTAATTCAATAAGATCTACATTGGTTTGTATATATTGGTTAGTTCCAAACCTTGTTTTTATTTGTTTTCTCTCATAAGGAGCCACGTGTTTGGATACTACGGAGTGTGTAGTGGATACTGTTTGTGGCGGCCTGGAAGGATCAAGAACTTGCAAGACTGCAATTGCATCTGGTCTGTATCAACACATATTAAAAAAATGTAATAATAATACCAATGCATATGGTTTCTTGTAGGTAGTATGTCTGTATTGATTCAACCTTCTCCAGCGAGGAATAAATAGAGGATCTCTAATAAGTCACCCGGAGATATCAAATTTATTAAACGAGGGTAATAATTTGCATTTATTCCGAGTTTCCAGTGAGGAATTAATGAAAATTAAAACCCAAGTTTCATAAATGTGATATCTGGATCAAGAATTTGATATTCTATTTATCCCATAAATGGTTTTATGTAGCAATTTTAATCAGAAATCAACAATATTTTTGCTGCGCTGTCGAGAGAGAAACTAATAGAGCGCGTTGATACAAAACTCATCTGGGCCACCCGCGGAATTGAAAACAGAGCAAGTTAAAATGCATTATTTAACTGAAGTTTGACAATTGAAAAGACATTTGTATACTTCCAAAGACATGGACGTGTGCGTCGCGAGCGTTACACTCTTTAAATGCATTAACATAAAACCAATGCCAGTTGAAATGCAATCTTTATTTAACTTAAATTTGATCGAAAAAGAACAAAAAATAGCTTTAGTTCGAGTCAATGTCTGACAATTATTCTGAACAAATAACCAACATTAGAACAGTTCCACAGATATCGAATTGTGTCGTGACCACTGACCTATATAAGACGTCATTCAGGTCAGTGGACTGATTGTAACGAGCTTTGCACTCTTTTAACACGCAAGTTTGAATGGACCTAAAGACAGATCGAAGACGAGAGGACCGTTAAATTTGCGATAGCCAAACTGCAAGTCAACCATGGTTGTTTCGAACAGTGCTGATGTCATTTGCAAGTAAAATAAAATAGTCCGTGTAGGTTGCAGCTTTTCATTGGTTAAATTGTATCAATGAACAGAAAGTGACCAACCAGAGCGTGGGAAAGCTGTATCCCAGGTTTGTAGATATGACACAAACATCTCATTGCTGTATTAAACTGAAATTTACTTGTTTATCAGATAAATTAACTTACTAACACTTTCGGTGCACAACCATGATCGTTTGGACAGAATCGAAATATACCTCCATGTGTTTGAATATGTTGGCTCATTCGCAACCTGGTTTTTATTTGTTTTTCTCTCATAAGGAGCCACGTGTGTTGATAGTACGGAGTGTGTAGAAAATACTGTTTGTGGTGGAGTGGAAGGGTCCAGGACTTGCAAGACTGCAATTGCATCTGGTCTGTATAAACATTTTTTCATAGAAATAATAAAAATATTAATGAATATGGTTTTTCTTTCGGTACATGAACATGAAGGTTTGGACTGGATCTATAATATATCTGCATATGTTTGTATCTGTTGGCTTATTCCAAAGATTGTTTTTATTTGTTTTCTCTCACAAGGAGCCTCGTGTTTGGATACTACGGACTGTGAAGCGAATTATGTTTGTGGTGGCGTGGATGGATCAAGAACTTGCAAGACTGCAATTGCAACTGGTCCGTATCAACATATTTTCATAGAATTAATAACGTTGCAAATACATATGGTTGCTCGTAGGTCATATGTTTATGCTGATTCCACGTACTCTTTGTATTTATAAATATATCGTACTCGCTGTTAATTATATGGGAACAGATTTAAAATGACATACTTAAGATATGTTAATCTTTCGTCAAAATAGACGTAAAATAACTACATTTTAAAAATATAAATCATTTGTAGAAACAGTAAATACCTAAATCTCCCCCAAGACATATATGTTTAATGATTCAGCCAATATGGACAAGTATATTTTCCTAAATTCCAAACTATTCTCTTCTTTCTCTGTCAAAAGCATCGATGTGTTTCTTAGACAATTGTCCAACACAAATAATATCATATTAATTAAATATTGTTTTATCAGTTGTATTACACTTAGTTAAATATAAATATATGTTAGCCTATTACAAACATATCTTTACTTTTTTTTCTACCTTAAGGAGATACGTGTTTGGATACTACGGATTGTGTGGCGAATAATGTTTGTGAGGATGTAGGCGGAAACAAAAATTGCAAGATTGCCAGTGGTCCGTGTACTCTTATTTTTTTTTTGGACAGTTTACGAAACGAATTTCAATTAATGATCACAGATACGACGTTATTTCTTCAGGCTGGTATTGATCACAAATTTATTAAATAATAAATGAAAAAAATAATTCTACATTCAAATCGAACAGTCAGATGTGTGCAATTTCACATACTGAAAGGTGGTATTTAAATTTCCACAGATTTCTTCAGGACAACACACTGGATAAATTTCTCTACATGACAGATATAGAGTATATCTAATGAGTGACCATAAGATAGCACATTTATGACACTTGGCCAGTACTTTTCATTTATTCTGAGCCTCCATGGTGGAATAAATGAACATTACTACTTGTGTTTCATAAATGTTGTTTTATCAGTAGTATGACGCTTAATTAAAGTAACGCTTTAAGTTATATATTTTATGTAATTATTATTTCTGTCCACTATTATAAGCATTGGCTGACAATGTATCTTACAAATAGTGCTTATCAGTTGTGAACCGCTTGGTTAAAATATTACAATATGTTACCTTATTCCAAACATCGCCGTGATTCTTATTTTTGTTTGACATAAGGCCAAACGTGTTCGGACACATCGGAGTGTGTGGCAAATACTGTTTGTGGGGGTTTGGAAGGATCAAGAACTTGCAAGACTGCAATTCAAGATGGTATGTATCAAAACATATTAATAGAATTTATACCAATACCGATGAATATGGTTTCTCATAAATAATAAGTCTATGTTGATTAGATCTACTGTTTGTGCTTCCGACATTTACTTCTAGCAGTAAATCCGAACATGATGTGTCAACACATTTTAAATATGAAAAACCTTCAAAAATCGACCAAAAAAAAAATGTATTTAAAATGAGAAATCGTAAAGGGATAAAATAAAGACATTAAACTATCAAAAGACAAATATATTGCTTAAATGCCAATTACACTTTAACGAATACCAAACTATCTCCTTCTTATTCTGGCAAAAGGGTTCATGAAAGCAACTATTGTCTAAGATAGTGGTTGGACGCTGGTTGACCAACTTCTCAGCTCAATAGATATAACATCACGGAAATATTGTTTTATAATTTGTGTTAAACTAAGTTAAAATATAACTGTAACTGGGTAATTCCAAACCTTGGTTTTATTTGTTTTTTCTATCACCAGGAGCCACGTGTTTGGATACTACAGACTGTGTTGCGAATACTGTTTGTGGTGGTGAACAAGGATCAAAAACTTGCAAGGCTGCAATAGCATCTGGTCCGTATTAACATATTTTCATAGAACAAAATAACAATACAAATGAATATGGTTTCTCATAAGTAATATTTCCTTTTCGCAGTAAATTCGTGAATGATATACACATGTAAAATAAAATAAATCATTTAAAAGAAATTTCAAATAAGCATATATTAAAAAATTAAAAAATCGTGAGGGGAAAAATAAAGACCGTAATTTAACAACAGCCAAATATGTTTTATGGTTCAGCCTTTATTGACAATTAAGCTTTTGCCTTCTTACCCTGGCTAAAGGAGAAATGTGTTCAAGACATGAACTATTTCAAAAGTTAATCGTTAAACGTTGGTTGACCAATTCCTCAGTACAATGAATATGATATCACGGAAATATTGTGTTATAAGTTGATTTACGCTTACTTAAAATATAACTACACGTGTTTGTATATATTGACTAATTCCAAACATTGCTTTTTCTGTCCTCAGGAGCCACGTGTTTGGATACTACAGAGTGTGAGGCGAATACTGTTTGTGGTGGTGTGCAAGGAACAAGAACTTGCAAGACAGCCATTGTATCTGGTCTGTATCAACATATATTCATAGAATTAATAATAATACCAATGAATATGGTTTCTCATAAGTATGATGTCTGTTTTGATTGGACCCTCTGTTGTGCTTCAAACATGTCCTTCTCGAAGTAAATCTCTCAATGATATATTAACACATGTAAAATAAGATGAATCATCAAATTCCAATTTACAATAAAAACCATATGAATATATATTAAACATCAGGAATCATATGAGAAAAGTAAAACTGTTATAAAGTGTAGAAAAACAATCGTGTAAAATGGTTAGCCTTTATTAAGAATTATACTTTAACGAATTCCAAACTAATCACTTTTTACCTTGACAAAAGGAGAAAAGGCTGTTGATGAAACGAGCTGGTTCCTAAGCTAAAGGTTAAACATTGACTGACTAATTCCTCGGAATAATAAATATCATATCACACAAATATTTTTGAATAAGTTGTATAAAACTTAGCTTAAATATATCTATATGTGTTTGTATATATTTTCTAACTCCAGACCTCGTTTTTATTTGTTGTTTTCACTCATAAGGAGCCAAGTGTGTTGATAGTACGGAGTGTGTGGTGAATACTGTTTGTGGCGGCGTGGATGGATCAAGAACTTGCAAGACTGCAATTGCAACTGGTCCGTATTAACATATTTTCATAAAACTTTACAAATAAATGCGGTTACTCATAGGTTATATGTTTATGCTGATTCGACCTACTGTTTGTATTTCTAAATATATCGTACTCGCTGTTAATTATATGCGAACAGATTTAAAATGACATACTTAAGATATGTTAAACTTTCGTCAAAATGGACGTAAAATAACTACATTTTAAAAAATATAAATCATTTGTAGAAACAGTAAATACGTAAAACTCCCCCAAGACATATATGTTTAATGATTCAGCCAATATGGACTAGTATATTTTCACAAATTCCAAACTATTCTCTTCTTTCTCTGTCAAAAGCATCGATGTGTTCCTTAGACAATTGTCCAACACAATCAATATCATATTAAATAAATATTGTTTTATCAGTTGTATTACACTTAGTTAAATATAAATATATGTTAGCCTATTACACACATGTCTTTACTTTTTTTCTACCTTAAGGAGAGACGTGTTTGGATACTACGGATTGTGTGGCGAATAATGTGTGTGACGATGTAGGCGGAAACAAGAATTGCAAGATTGCCAGCGGTCCGTGTACTCTTATTTTTATAGAATTACCAACCATTGAAATTAATGTTTTGTTATTATAACATGTTTATGGTTATTCGTACCCCCATTTGTATTGCAGTTTTTCACTTAGTTATTCAGACAATCCTATGTTAACATATTAACACTCGAATCAATCAAATTTGAAAATTTTTGGACGAAAACAGATTTGAAGAAACTAAATTATTGTGGTGTCCCCAGGCATTTATGTTTAATGATTCAGACAATATTAACAATTATGCGCGTTCCAAACTAATCCCCTACTTCCTTGATAAAGGAGAAATTTGCCCCTGAAACACAGATTCCTTAAGGACAACACACTGGTTAAGTTTCTCTACATGACAAGCATAGAGTATCTCTAATGAGTAATCAGGAGGTAGCAAATTTATGACACTTGGCTAGTATTTTTTTTCCATGGAGGAATAAATGAAAATAACTACCTGTGTTTCATAAATATTGTTTTGTCAGTAGTTCGGCACTTAATTAAAGTAACAATTTAAGTTATATATTTTATGTAATTATTATTTCCTTCCAATGTTAGGTATTGGCTGACAATGTATCTGACACAGTGAATTGCATATGAGCCAAATAGTGCTTAATCAGTTGTGAATCACTTAGTTAAAATATAACTATATGTTTTCTTTAAGTTGCATTTAGAAGTTGGAATTAACATAAGGTAAAGAACAACTTAGTATGGATAACAACTTCTTGATTTATTTCAACACAACGTTTCTATCTCATTCCAAAGATCGTTTTCAACGTTGTGTTGAAATAAATCAAGAAGTTGTTATCCATACTAAGTTGTTACTTACCTTACTATATGTTACCTTATTCCAAACATCGCCGTGATTCTTTTTTTTTGTTTGACATAAGGCCAAACGTGTTCGGACACTTCGGAGTGTGTGGCAAATGCTGTTTGTGGGGGTTTGGAGGGATCAAGAGCTTGCCAGACTGCAATTCAAGAAGGTCTGTATCAATATATATTAATAGAATTGATAACAATACCATTGAATATGGTTTCTCATAAGTAATGTGCCTATGTTGATTCGACCTTACTGTTTGTTCTTCCAACATTTACTTCTCTCTGTAGACTTGTGAATGATAGGTTAACACATCTTAAATAAGAACAATCTTCAAAAATCGACTTAAAATAAATATTTATTAAAAATCAGAAATCGTAAGGGGATAAAATAAAGACATTGAGCTATCAACAGACAAATATATTGCTTTAATGACAATTACACTTTAACCAATTCCAAAGTATTTCTTTCTTATTTTGACCAATATGTTCATGAAAGCAACTATTGTCTAAGCTAGTGGTTGAACGTTGGTTGACCAATTGCTCAGCTCAATAGATATTACATCAACGCAATATGGTTTAATAAGTTGTGTTAAATTTAGTTTAAATATAACCGTAATTGGCTAATTCCAAACCTTGTTTTTTTTTCTTTAAAGGAGCAACGTGTTTGGATACTACGGAATGTGTAGCAAATACTGTTTGTGGTGGTTTGCAAGGATCAAGAACTTGCAAGACTGCAATTGTATCTGGTCTGTATAAACAGATTTTCATAGAAAAAAATAACAATACAAATGAATATGGTTTCTCAAAAGTAATATTTACTTTTCCCAGTAAATTCATGAACAACAAATGTCAACACATGTACAATAAAATAATTAATTTAAAAGCAATTTCAAATAAGTTTATATTAAAAAAAATCGTGAGGGGAAAAATAAAAACCTTAAATTACCAACAGAAAAATACGTTTTATGGTTCAGCCTTTATTGACAATTAAACTTTAATGGATTCTAAACTTCTGCCTTCTTACCCTGGCTAAAGGAGAAATCTGTTCAAGACACGAACTATTTCAAAAGTTAATCGTTAAACGTTGGTTGACCAATTCCTCAGTACAATGAATATGATATCACGGAAATATTGTGTTATAAGTTGATTTACGCTTACTTAAAATATAACTACACGTGTTTGTATATATTGACTAATTCCAAACATTGCTTTTTCTGTCCTCAGGAGCCACGTGTTTGGATACTACAGAGTGTGAGGCGAATACTGTTTGTGGTGGTGTGCAAGGAACAAGAACTTGTATGACAGCCATTGTATCTGGTCTGTATCAAAACATATAAAAAGAATTAATAATAATACCAATGAATATTGTTTCTCATCAGTAGGATGTATGTTTTGATTGGACCCAGTTTTGTGCTTCACACTCGAAGTAAATCTCTCAATGATATATTAACACATGTTAATTAAAATGAATCACCAAATTCCAATTTACAATAAAAACCATATGAATATATATTAAACACCAGAAATCAAAAGAGAAAAATAAAAATATTAAAATATAGAAAAACTATTGTGGTTAGCCTTTATTAAGAATAATACTTTAACGAATTCCAAACTAATCACTTTTTACCTTGATAAAAGGAGAAAAGGTGTTGATGAAACGAACTGGTTCCTAAGCTCAAGGTTAAACGTCGATTGACTAGTTCCTCGGAATAATAAATATTATATCACACAAATATTTTTGAATAAGTTGTATAAAACTTAGGTAAAATATAGCTGCATGTGTTTGTATAAATGTTGAATTCCAAACCTCATTTTTATTTGTCTTTCTCTCATAAGGAGCCACGTGTGTTGATACTACTGCGTGTGTGGCGAATACTATTTGTGGTGGCGTGGACGGATCAAGAACTTGCAAGACTGCAATTGTATCTGGTCTGTATCAACACACATTCATAGAATCAATAATAATATCATTTGATATGGTTTCTCGTGAGTAGTATGTCTGTGTTGATTCAACCTACTCCAGTGTGGAATACATTAAATTAATACCTGTGTTTCATAAATATGATATCCGGATGACGAATTCGAATTTGAAATATGATCGAAAAGTACAAAATAATTGTTTGAATTCCAGTCAATATCTAACAATTTATCTTGGCCCATAAACAAAGCATTATTAAGACATTAAAATACTACCAAATCCATCAAACTCTGTCGTGACGAGCGTGACACTCTTTCGGTACATGAGCGTGAACATTTGGACTGGATCAAAATATATCTACATGTGTTTGTATCAATGGCTAATTCCAAACCTCGTTTTATTCGTGTTTCTCTCACAAGGAGCCGTGTGTGTTGATACTACGGAGTGTGAGGCGAATACTGTTTGTGGTGGAGTGGAAGGGTCAAGAACTTGCAAGACTGCAATTACAACCGGTCCGTTTAAACATTTTTTCATAGAATTAATAACAATACAAATTCATATGGTTTCTCGTAGGTAATATGTTTATGGTGATTCGACCTAATATTTGCATTTCCAAATATATCGTTCTTCCTGTTAATTATATGTGAACAGCTAAAAAATTAAACAATACAAATATATTACTCTTTCGTCAAAAAGGGATTTAAAATAACTTCATTTTGAAAACCATAAATCATTTGTAGAAACAGTAAATACCCCAAGACAGATACATGTATGTGTCATCATTCAGCCAATACACGTATATTTTCACATATTCCAAATTATTGTCTTGTTTTCAAGACAAAATAATCAATGGGTTCCTTAGACCAGTTATTTTCCAAGCCAAGGGTTAATGATTGAGTGAACACATTTCCCAGCACAATCAATACTATATCACTAAAATACGGGTTTAATAGTTGTATTAAATATATGTTAGCCTATTACAAATATGTCTTCTTTTTTTCTACCTTAAGGAGAGACGTGTTTGGATACTACGGATTGTGTGGCGAATAATGTTTGTGAGGATGTAGGCGGAAACAAAAATTGCAAGATTGC
>JAVFBX010208157.1:0-12128 GCA_034783855.1 Mopalia kennerleyi
TTAATGTGCTCAAGTATATAACCCACACGGCCATCCTATTAATGATACTAAAGACACTCATCTGTGACAGTAGACCACTTCCAGTATAATACAATTAGAAAAACACTCTAGCTCTAAACTAATTGAAAATCGATTTTCAGTGTAAAACGAATGTGTTGTCAGGAAGAGTATATACCAATCAGCTGTTCTGTTTCTGTTCACTATTTTCAAAACAGTTTAGCCTGTACGTACCATAGAGAGAGTACCTTTTTTAATGACAAAAAAGATCAGATTTTGATGAGAAACATAGCTTTTAACAGTTTGGCTAACCTGTGGTTCCCGGTTATGTCTTCAATCTGTGAAAAGGTTCAAACAGTGGTTGCCGTAACCATGGCGCCCTTTATCAGTGGGTGGTTACCAGACTATTAAACAGTTTGCTTTAAACATTCAATATAATACAGCACATGCATTTCTGATAAACATCTGTATATAATTTGATGTTATATCTACTCGAAAATGACAATCTAAATTAAAAAAATATAGTAAAATTTATAATCAGTTTTAAAATTAAACATGACCTTCCTTTTGTTTTTGAGTGTTAAATAAAATGTAAAGGGTGATGTACGTTAAAGTCAAACAAATAACTCAATAGATCGGTTGTTAGTATTGATTAAATTAGCAACTAAACTCATTTCACCACAACTATTGTGTAAATTAGCGCTTACATAATATATAACTGTTCTATAATGTAGCTATACTGAAATGAAACCTGATAAAAAATATTTTTTCGGTAGATAAATTTTTCTTCAACCAAATATTTTTAATAAAAATGTAACAACAATAGAAAGCCGGGTGGTTGAGTGGTCGGGGAGGCCGGCATTTACTGCTGTCGATTCGGTGCCTTACTCTGAGGGTCATGAGTTCGATTCCCGGATGTGTTTCAACCGGCAACATTGTCTGAACTAAAATCTGTTCAAACTAAGTAAGTAATATCCCAAAATAAGGGGAACATTGAAAACAACAAATATTTTACATTTCATTCCACCAGCTTATCACAGTGAATAAAACGTTACTAAGGGTTATAAATAAGAGTGTGGTTATTGTGTATACTTAGCGACTGAAATCGTTTCACCAGAACTATATTGTGTACATAATCTTTGTCTGATCCATAATGTAGCTATATGGAAATGAAACACGGTTTAGGTTGAAACCTGATTCCAACGTTTTCATCGGTTAAGAAGTGACGCTTTCTATAACAAAATACCTGTAATAAAAAAACCCCAACAACAAACAAAAACAAATAGGAAACCATTATATTCCATTAGCTTCAGGGTAACTAGCACCTTTTTAAGGATAATCGAAGCGCCCTGAGAATGATGTTTAAATAACTATTTAATGCACATTATCACATATACAGCTGTTATAATTTTACTTCAGCGAGACGAGATGAGGTATTTAAATCATAATTACTTTTCTTGCAGATGATGCCTAGCGCTTTGTCTCCCTCCATCTTCCCCACGAGAATTATCCAATATGTTTTGGGGATTTGTCATGCAAATTACTTTTAAAGAAATGACTATTGCATTTGGCAAATACTCCAATCGTGTTCCTTTATTTCAGCCAGAAGTCCATAATTATATTTGTGAGTACCAAGGGAGAGAAAATACCAGCTGGAAGTAGTAAACTTGTAATTGCATTGTCATTAGATCCTTAAAATACAAAATGTGATTCTATTTGGCATTCGTATATAATCATTTGCATCTGACCATCTCCATCTTATGCAATCAAACAAGTGTTTGCCTGTTTTGATGCCATATTTACAATCCGATGCCTTTATTCCGGTTACTCTAAAATAACAACTATCTTTAATAAATCCCCGGAGCATTTAATAGAATTAATAAAATCTGGGTATGTGGAATTTTAATATCTGAGCAGGGCCATATAGAAATAAACATTTTACCATAAAAACTGAGCAAACAGAAAGTCCTAGCAAATACAATCGCTTTAAACATCAACGCATTGTCTCACAGTTTGAGATGAATGGCACGTCGTCTGTTGAATGGTATATTGATGGGTATGTGACTATACTTGCCACAGTCTCTCAGCTTACCAATCGCCTATAGTCTGTCTCAAGTAACGGCAGTATCTATACCGCCAAACACGTATATACCATTTTCTCAGAAACTGTCAGAAAATGTGCTGTTTATCTCTATGGATACGCGATTATCTTGAGTGGTAATGTCATTGGTTAGACAGCTTTATTTGATGGCGTATTATGGAAGCCGGTTCAGACTATACTGATACAATATGGTTAGATTGTGGGGCGATGCTCCAAGCTGAGAAACGATGTTCCAAGTTGCGAAATGATGCGTGAACTTATCGCATGGTTTCGCAACTTCGCGCATTACCTCACCATCTAACTATGTTGTATGAGCATGGCATTAACCGGTTTCCATAGAGTATAAACAACTTATAAAAAAATCGATAAACATGCATCTTTTTCAATTTAAGCTCGTGGCTTAGAGGTCAGCGTGTGTGCTTAATAACCCTACTTCGATGTCGGTTAAGACTATGCTTCTTCAATATGGTTAGACTATGAGGCGATGCGACAAGCATACCAGCCTGTATATTTAACCATAACTTTACAAAATATTACAAAACTGGACATAGATGTATATCTTTTATGAAACTATTTGAACACGATTAAAAATATGGCGGAAAAATCGATCGGTTCTTCTCCCATTCTGAAAACTAGATCAAATCATTCTCTTTTCTCAGAGACGTTGACTCTAATGTATAGGCGGTGCATTTAATTTGACATTCACACTGTGAGTACACAACTGACCTCAATGGTAATGGACTGCTTCCGTACTACTGACAGGATAAGGAATGAACTGGGTGAGTGATGCGGTCGGATAAAGTGCCATTTTCCTGATGTCTACCTCCTAACAGGAGCGTAAGGTTTGAGTCGCTTCTACTTCACTATTTATTCTCTGATAATTTGAATTCGTTTGACACCAATTGTATGACGATTCTCTTCCTGGACCACGTGTTCTGAAACGGCACTACAATAGAACGTGCTGTTCCTTACAGCCTACACAAACCTGAGGCCGATTCGACAAGACATTTTCTGAATTAAATCAAATACTATATTTGAGATTGTCATCACCTGGCTCAACATATATTTAAAGTTAATTACATTTTTAAAATAATGTCCAAATGTTAATACTTCCTATTAAAAAGTGATTAATTTGAGGGCCTTTAATCATTTTTACTCAAGCATAAATCTTCTGTGTTGAATCCGGGCATGGTCTCAGTAGACGCCCAATAATACCACCCCACAGTTTATCCCCCTTATTTTTTTATTGCTCACTGAACTCTCTTCGCTCGAACCGACGTCCCCAAGAGTAAGGCACCGAATCGCCAGCAGTAAATGCCGGCCATCTAGAGAACTCAGGTCTCAAATGGAGTTACCAGTGTTGTTATCAGTGGGTTGTCACCATTCTATTATCAATGGGTTGTTACCAGCCTGCTGTAGACCGTTGCCAGTCTATACTCAGTGGGTTGTTGTCAGTTTTTGGTCAGTGGATTGTCACCAGTTTATTACTAGTCTATTTCCTGTGTATCATTACCAGTCTATTAGGCCCTACTATGCATTATTTACAGTCTATTACGATTAACAATAAATATAAAGGTAATCAGGCGCATTGTTACTTTAAACTGCTGTTTATGTCTTCGGGCTTATATTGTCTTCTATATTTTATCATCATTTAAGGATAAATTAAGGTCTGTTTTACATGACATACAGAAAATGTATGAACAAGAGCCATCTTTCAATTGTTCCGCATTTCGACTATTTATTATTAAAAAACATAACCTGCAGGCATGGAAAATAGCGTTCCGTTTTTCCCCTCCCCAGTACTTGTCATTTTGTAGGTAATTGGAAGATTTCCCTGGGGTAAAATACCAATCTTTTAACGGACATCCATAATGGGCGGTCGTATCTTTCGATCCGTGGATGTTTTGTGTTTAAAGTTTGTAACCATTATCTCGTCTCTTACGCCGTAACAATAACTCAGAAACATAGTTTGCCTGCACTGAAACAAAATTAAATCCTAAAGGACATTTTAACAAACCTCTACAAACTGTATAGCCCGAGGGCTAAGCCGACCAACATTCTACCTCTAAATTAGAAAACATCAACCAGCTATGTTAAAGTTGAGCTTCGATCAGTAGGGCCTATCAGTGGAGGGCACGCGGAATACAATCGTTAAAGCGATACTCTTCACTGCAAACAAATGCTTATATGTAACACGGGCAACATTTCTTGTGTTGAAATATGGTCTCTAGTTTCTAATCGAGCTCTATCCATTTTAGAATTGGATCTTAAACACTGGGTATTGTTAAAACTACAGTTAAATTCATTCACGCGACCTTGTCTTCCTGTACGGTTTACCTTTGACACATGTGGTAACTCACCTCATACTCAGCGACAGTGCGCAACCATTCGTACATCAAATAGCCATTCTAGTCAGAGTTTTAAACTGCAACTCTACACTTCCACAGAGCAAAAAACCTATTGCTTTCTGTAAGATTTTCAAATCGGTTTAAATTCACAATGCTGTTAAGACAAGATAAAGACGAGAAAATCATTTAGTTTAGAGAGCACCGAGGCAACAAAAAGCTCTCTCCCATCCCTACGAGATTAAACCCAAATATGACCAATTACTTAACCAGCTCAGCTTTGTAGTATAAAGCTAGCAGCTCGGCTAGCATTTGACATTACATAATAAGGAAGGGTTATGCGTTACTAAGTACTAATTGATTACTACATAAATAGTGGTGCGGCATCGTTTTGACACCGTTCTATTATTTATGTAGTAATATATTATTACATACAAAGAAGAAATGTACGTTATTCAGTACTAAGGAAGGGTACCTTAGTACAAGATGAGTGAGGGCTGTACGTTAATGAGTACTAAAGTGGCTGACAGGCGTCCTTGACGTGACGTCATCGGTTGCCGCGTGATGGCCGTGGTTCTGAGCGTTACAGTGATGCCGCAGTGACGCTGCGCAACGACGCAGTACGCCGTCGTGACGGCGCACTGACCCCGCAGAACGACGCAATGAGATATCTACACAAATCGGCATGTGTTTAACAATTGGTGTGAAAAAGATTCATGTCATAACGGCAACGATCATTCGAATATACGCGTCCACTTCTGTGTGTCCAAGGATTTCCGAATGGTCGAGAGATTGTTGGTCTTTTTGTCATGTCGGAACATTCCTGGGCCATTGCCCGTACCGTAAATAATCTCTGATGTAGAGCGGTTCATTTCACGGGAGGTACTCGCATGAATTTACTTTCATCATATGACTGAGTTTCCTAGGTGTTTATTGTTTACGTCTGAAGGCTATACTCTTGTGTTGATATGATGACGTCATTGGCGATACATCATTATTTAAATACTTAAGGCGGGCGAAATTTGAATTATTTGCGATAAGTCACACATAAAAAAGGAACACTGTTTTGTTTAAATGTGATTAGGCCCCTATACCCGAAAAATGGGCTAGTTTGATGGGGATTTTTTTTAAAACAAATCCGCGGAGTCGTTTGATTCATTTCCAAGTATGCGCACAAAACATCCGGCGGTTAACATTACACGTTTTTGTGTAATATTATTGCTTCCATTCACCTTCGAGATAACTGTACCGGTACAAAAAGTGTCGAAGGATGATCCGATACTGTCGTTTTATATGACAATCTAAGGGAGATTACTCTTCGGTGGTATTCTACTTAAACATCGGTCGTCGTCTATTTCAGACCTTGAACCCCTGGCCGCATGCAGTCTCAGTTAAAATTCGGGGTGACATTAAGCACCATATGTCAATAGAATACACATTGAGATTGTACATTAGTAAACTATTTATTCAACACATTATTTTCGTTGAACTGGAAAAATTCGACAGTAATTTGTTCTAATTTATTTAAACCATAATGACACATTATTCCTCATTACTTTTGACCTTTGCTTTTTAATAGACTTATATTTAGGTTATTGGGTTATTTGTGAAAGTAATCTTTACAAACAGGAAATATATTTATTGTAGCGACTTCTTTCTCACATTTAACTGCTTATTATTTGAAGGTATGCTAACCTTGACATTTTCACCCCGGGTTTAATATTTTGTAGGACACATGACCTTTGGGTCAATCTATTTGCGCTAAATTAATGAACGGATGGAACTGCAATAATGACACAGATAGCCGCTGGCTATATAAGGCAATGGGCTTTGTTTTACCTTGTGTTTTTCAGCATCAAGACAACACGAGTCATGGCGACCAAATGCCTCCTTGGTCTACTCGCCGCTGTGGTTTTACTAAGGTAATCCTCCGTAATTATTTTTTTCATCTGTGTTTCAATTATGCATGTTTAATACATTTTTTGAAAAAGCTTTAGTGTTGAGGGTAAAATCCTATTAAAAAATTTTGCATTATAGCATCATAGCATGTGTCTTGAAAAAAATTAAACTATAGAGCCTTCGTCTGTGAGAAGTATAGAAAAGTGTTCGCGATTCGGGTTCGGGGTTCAATCAGATTCTTAACGTTTCTAGCATAGCACGTTTCTTGAAATAATTTAAATCAGGGCATCCGTGTACAACAGCATGTATCTTTAAAACAGTTAAACTGAGGCTTCCGTGTATGAGAAGTCTAGAAGCAGCGCTCTGTAGAGAGTATGTTTCTTGGGTAAACATCCCCATTACCTCTGGGTGTTTCTTTCGCCAGCATCCATGCAGCCTAAGTCTGCCTCCCACAATATGTAAAATGATTGTTGTATTTTACATACGTAAAAACATTTATCATATGTATGAGCGATAAACTTGTCGACAGATGCAGAAACAAATATATTGTCACGTATTATAGCTTAGGGAAACCTAACGTTTCTACCAATTTTTCATTTCCCGAGGGCACAGACATTAACTGGGCGGCCCTGAAAACGGGCATAACTTCGGCCAAATTAACTACAACACACAACTATAGCGGAGATCTTTATTGAGAAGCCTTATCTTAATACAATACAATGCTTAATTAAAGAGTGACTGACTGCAGTCCTACGCAAACGAGAGACTGTACCGCTTCACAAATAACCTAACTTATTGCACACAAACAAGGTATATTTTGTAATCGCTTAGCCAATGTCTTTTCGCGGTTTACAAGACAATTGTCACCGCCAATTTCTTGATTTCCCCACAGTTGTGCAGAGAGCAGCAGTGGCTTTGTGAGTTTATACACGCACTTCTTGGAAAATTTGCGGACACAAAATGTAAACCTGATAGCCCCGGGTGAATATGACAGCGCCTACAAAAATGCCACCCTCGACCTACAACTAATTGACATCCTGGAACTGGATGAGGATGAAGGGTGTATTGAAATCCTTGTCTGGCTAATAGAGGTAGGTGTCGATATACGGGGCAGTTGTTTTTGATCACCAGGCTTCAACTACAATTTGCTTTTTTACTTTAGTCACTTTAAATAGGTAAGAGTCGCCTTGTGGACCATTTAGTGTTGTGAACTAGCCTATGGGACATAAGATTCTGATCGCCTGATGGTAGTTGGACATGAAGGTGTCAACTACACCCTTTTAAAATTTATTTACAGTTTAGTCAGGAACAGAAGATAAGAGCCACCGAGTGGATAATTTATTGTGGTGATCTAGCCTATGGGACATTTGGTACTGATTGCCTGGTAGATATAAAGGAAGGTGACACTGGCGGGCTCATTTTAGTTTAGTTATCTACTCTACGATGGCACCATCTTGTGGGTCATACCATTTACTGATCCAGATTTTTTGGTTTGGGGCGAACGATCTTATCGAAGCCTATCTGTTGTGATCTTTTAGTTTTACGTAATGTGATTGTTTTGATACATTATATAGGTTTCCTTGACTCATTGGTATGGCATCAGGGTCTCAACGAACGAACGGACTGACAATTACATAGAATATATACATAAACAAGGGGCCTAGCTCCATCATAGGTAAACAAATCGTTTCACTGGTCCATTCCTGTAAAACCTCCGAAATCATATCAAGACATAAACAGCGCCAAGTGGTAATAATTACTGAAAACTGTGAAGTGAACATTTGTCTAAAGTTAAAAGAGTACGTTGTAACATGTATTTCCATACGACTGTTTGGATATGGTTTGAACATCTAAAAAATTTGTTTAATTTTGATAGAGATATGCCCCTTGTTAATGTGTATGTGATATATAACTGGTTGTCCGGTTTTTTGGAGCCCCTCTGGGTATTGCATCTCTAATCAGCTAAGCAGTATATAAACTACAGAACCATTTAAGTGCGACCTCAGTGTTGATATTCCGCAGTATTTAAATGTCCTTTTTGTGTCAAAAATTACCTACACAAGAAAACCATCATACAGACATACTATGTACATAATTTTAATTGTTCACAGGAGTTTGTGGACCCCCGCTTAACATGGGACCCTGAGGAATTTGACAACGTGAAGCGACTTAACCTTCCTCGTCAGCTAATCTGGATTCCAGACTGGGAAGTCTTTAACCCGTAAGTCAATATTCCTGTTTTTGTCCTCGTCAGATTATTTGGATTTCAGACTGGCAAGTCTTTCCCCCGTAAGTCGTTATTCCTGTTTTTTGTTCTCGTCATTTTTTTTTCTGGATTTCACAATGGAATGTCTTAAACCCGTAAGTATCTATTCCAGTTTTTGGCCTCATCAGCTTATCTGGATTCCAGACTGGGAAGTCTTAAAAGCGTAAGTCGCTATTCTTGTTTATTGTCTTCGTCAACTTATCTGAATTCCAGACTGAGATGTCTTTAACCCCTATGTCACTATGCCCTTTTTAGTCCTCGTTAGCTACTATGGGTTCCAGAATAAATAGTAATTCACACGGGAGTTCAACTCTTTGTTTGTTCTTGGCAGCTTTTCTGCATCTTAGTCACACAAGTTGTGATGAACTCAACCTCTCCGTTCTGTTCCGTTTCTATAAGAACCGAATTCAGTAAATCGCGTGTATAGTATGTTTGCAAATGTGGAAAATTGATCTGTCATCAAGCTAAACGTTATCGGTAATGTTCTTTTGTGGTGTTTTCGTATAGAAGCTTATTAAAAGCTGATTGTTAACATATATATAAATAAATTCAGGAGAAAAATCTACTTTATTATATTACAAAAATTTAATTGAAATCATCTTCAGGAATCCCAACTTTAAAAAATTATGCATTTACCTAGTCACCTTTTAATGTTACTTATACCACGTACCTTGTATTATTGACTTACTGTTAAGTAACTGAGGAACTAGTCGCATGTGCAGGCTGTTACTGAAAAGCACCATCGTCATCTTGCCGGAAAATCACACACTGTATTTGATCATTAAGCGTCAGAAGAGTTAACAGTATAACGGGACAGTTTCATTGGTTAGGTTCCCGTCCGTGCTTACTGGATACCATCATGATTTGTTGTTCTTTTTGTAGCTGTTTGTGTATGACTGTTGCGTGCGACCGAACCCAGTCTTACGGAACATGCCACAAATACATTTTTTGAAATATTGAACCAAGAAAAGCACCTTTGAAGCCATAATCAGCCTTGCATCCACCTGTTATCTACATCACATATACTCCCTACAACAACAGTAAAGTTTAGACTGCATGATGCATGTGTATTCAATATTTGGAGTATTTCAGTATATTTGACGCTTGCACATTAATGATGCGACTAAGATATACTGCTGCTAAGACAAACAGCTTGGTATAGCCGTTTTGCTGGCTTTATAGCGATTTTAAATAAAATGAACACGGAACAGCTAGACACAATAAAGCGGCAAAGGCGGATGATGACATAATTAAAGTAAAAATATTTAAAGCAGCAGAATGTGCTTTTGCTGGGTTTCTTTACTGTTTTATTCTGTAATCGTGTGACAAACATCTTTTAGATACATGTATATCAGAAACCGATAAATGACTTACACACAAACATCAATTACAGATATACAAATCACACTAATCAGTTGCAAACAAATATATCATTTATAAACATATATTTTACATACGTCAGTAACAAACATTTATTTATAAATGAATCTGTGAAAAAAGCATACATTTCACTTAATCATAACTGAAATCTGTAATTCGATATTCTATCATTCTAAATTTCAGAATTATTTACCCTCTCTAAAAAAGCGTATTATTTTCATTATCATTATTTATATATTTATTATTAGTATTGTTATTAATCCAATTAAAACATAAATAACACCAGGAGTACATAACATACCAGTATAAAAATCATGGCAAAGGTATGATAAAATTCGACACTAGCCCAAGTCTTTGTATAAAACAAATATTTTTTTTTTACAAACCAGGAATGTTTTTCACGTTCATTTCGGAATCGCCTAGACTCTGCACAAACATTCTAGAATGTTATATTATTATTCTTGATATGGGAGGTAACTCTAATATATTTACTTCTAAATTTGCTTCGATGGTCGATGCTGTGATCTGGTGTACATTTTGTTAAAATCAAAATTATATGTCATTTTTAATATATAGCAAGTCGTAGATACAACAACATTGACGTTTTATTTAATTATCATTTAAGCAACGTTATTTTGTATTAATCCGCGAAGAAATTTCGTGCAAGTTATGTGTCGGTAAACATTACACGTTCTCTTGCTATAATGTAGCTTCCTTTAGCTTCTGGGGTATCTGTTTCGATATGGAACGATGTGTGTTTCCCGTTCTTCAAGAGTGAAGGTAAAAAAAACAAATCTGGTCAAAACTTGTTTGTATTTGGCCTACATTTTTAATTAGATTTTCACAATAAATTTGAGGGAAATTGCTTAAAGAGAGATTTAGGGGTGAAAGTTGAGATACTCTTTACTATATTATTACGTCACTCATAAGCATGCCAACTTTCACCGGTGTAGCTCAAATGGTTTTGAAAAATTAAATTGTCGACAAAGGGCTAAATATCGTGCAAAACCCAACCAGTTGTACACTTGCAAAGAACTGAACATCAATTTTTAAAGTTAAAATTAAATATCTTCTAACTGGAATTTTATATAACTTTTTCAAAAAATGCAGGACAACAAAGAGGATGTTGTTATAAACCATTTTAAAAAATGAAAAATTTTGACCTCGAAGGAGTTGCCCATCCTTAATGGGCTTCTGATAACACATATATCAATATATATCTCTTTCAATAAACCTTGATTATACAGAAAACAATTGATTAACGAATTATCAACAATGTCAAATTTTTATTTATTTCTTTTTTATTATCAGTCGAGGAGCTGCGAAATATTTTGGAGAGTATAAAGCTATAATTACACATGATGGTAAAGTAACTCGCGTCCCTATGCTTAAAATAAAGGCTAGGTGCGATCCACGAGACGCCAACGGCAGGGTCCATTGTGGCTTCAAAATCGGTTCCTGGATTTATCCTGACACAGTTCTCAGCCCAACACCAAGTTCCGAGTCCCTCAACCATGAGTATTACAGGAGTGACGCAGAATGGAGTTTAACCACCGCCACGGCCACCAGACGTGACACGCAGTACCCTTGCTGCGAAGAGATTTACCCATCCATCGAATATTCGATCACACTGGAGAAGAAGAATAAGTGTAAGGGGTAAACTCACAGGACTAAAGGACACTGACCACGTACAACATGCTGCCAACCGTTTTAGTTTCGACGTGGTTTTTCTTATTGTATCTGTCTGGATTGAGTTATGCTTTATTATGTCATACTGTTTGTCCTGAATAAGCGGAAATGGCTTTCTCTGTTCCCTGTGTATTCTTGGTCATCAATAAAAGATTTTTATTTAGCAAATTTTATTCAATAGCTGTATGATATCCGGACACATTATAGCGGCTAATATGAATCCTTCAAAAATATACATCTTCAAGTGGGATTTATTGGATTTTTTGAAAATACGACCAATTTCTGAATCATCACATTTTGTTTGATTAATGTTTCGACAACTGTGATAACTGTCTGATTGGCAGTCTCAGAAACTGTGATAATAAATATTACTCCCACCTTGAGGTTAAATGGTACGAAATTCTCCACCTAGCAAGTTTATGTACTATTAATCAGCTTAAATCCCTTTCTG
>JAVFBX010208168.1:0-12126 GCA_034783855.1 Mopalia kennerleyi
GTTTGAATACCTAACTTTTAATCTAAGCGATAAAAAAAAAATTGGTTCATTTTCAGCCCAAGGGGTCCAGCAAGACCGTAAAGCTATTTTGCTCATATGAGGAGATACCAGCCCAATGGGTGAAGGAAACCACCTTTGACAGAACTGGCAACAAAGACAAGACAGAACAATCACAAGGCACAATAAAAAAATATAACAAATAGATTGGTTTCATGTTGCCCATAACCTCAGAGAGCACCAGGGCAACAGGAAGCTCCTCCCAATCCTCCACCACGGTGTACTGAGTGTGGACAATGTGTATAATTTTATTAAAACTACATTAACGAGACACCTGTATACTGTTGCATCATATACCTGTACACAACAAACTAATAGGTCAGGTAATTATCCAATTAAAGTCTTGACATAAGCCATAAGATTGGTACCAACAACCAAATATTTTCAATGAGAAATCCATCTAATCAGGATACCATTTTAGCAAACTGTTCTAGATGGTCTATCTTATCATTCTTATTATGGTCAGGTCTAAACATACCTGAAGATCAGAGTTCAATCCCACGATGCACGTTGCTTTGAAGGCCAGTGAAAGGAAATGTGTCATAGGAAACCAGTACCAGAACTGACAGAAGACAAGAATTCCCACAACTGCCTCCATGTTAGTGTGACCAGTACGGGACTGAAGGGCAATCGTTGTGTTGCGACCACCTGCAAAATACACAAACTGTTATGGCCGGGAATTTTTTTTAATCAGGGGAAAACAAATTCTTTGTATTGCTTAAAGGTATGTTAAACTTTGTAAGTAAAACATAGGGATACTCGCTATGCATTCAACTGGAATGTAGACATATAGGAGTAAACTGGGTTTTATCGTTTAGATAGGTGCCTCCAGGTTTGGCCAAAACAATACACCTCTGCCCCAGCTACACTACTATCCTCTTAGGTTTGACGCTAGATGCAAAGCTAGAAATAGTAGACATTCAAGAAAATTTAATTTTTTTCTTTCTTTTAAATATATTATTATTCTCTTTTTATGGAGGGCTATGTTGTAAACAATCTCCAAAGCAGATTAATTGATGGTAAAAAAAATTCATAGTTATTTTCCGAGGGAGATAATTAAGTCTTTTAAGTTTCACAAACATTCAAAACATAGTTTGTTTGTTTGATTAGGGTTAAAAGCCATACTTATGGTTATTTCACTCACACGACACTCTGACAGCCCAATGGTTGAAGGAAACCACCTTCTATACCACTGGCAACAAACAAAGAAAGGACAAATACAGGACAATCACAGGAAGTAGTACAGACATCTTGAACAGATGGGCTTTATATTGCCCCTGAACTCCGAGAATACCTAGGCAACATAGGCTGCCTCCCAACCCACTCCATTCAGAACATGGAGGCCATCAGTTAGATATATTTAAAATTGCTGTATGAAGTTTTTAGAATGATTTGTAGATTGTGTTGATGCTCAGAAATTATTCCAAATGTGATATTAATTACATCAGGGTATTTCAATTACATGACGAGGGGTTGCCCATTGTTTAAATGCGGTTGGAAAATGGAGGAAATGCTTTTAAAGCCATCCACATGATTGCCTGAGCCACATTGTGTGACGTATAATTTGTGCTTTGACTATTACAAATCAGAATTGGTAACACAGGTCTGTGCTGTAATCTTTTCAGGCATAACCTTAAAATCAGTCCTCTTAAATTTTGTGAGGTAACCTAACATTTGCATTTTCCCCTGGTTTGTTAATTTTTCAAATACATAAATGTGCTTTTTGAAAAATAAAGCAAAATTGTTTAAAGTACAATCTTCATTGATTATCAGATGACAAAATTGCCAAACTCAGAAGCATGATGCAAATTTAGATGAAGACTGTAAACAATTTTAGAAACCGAAAATTGGTCTTCCTAAAATAATTTGCATAACCATGGCGTGACCCGTTCTGACGGTTCTTCCCAACAGCACAGGCCTGGTAACAGTTTATTTAGTGGTAATTATTCTATGATGAGAGGGAGATAACTCTGTCAGACTTTAAGTGTTAACAACTTTACATGATTGTATATAGTTGCTTCCCTTTAACAACAAAAGCTGTACAAACTCACATAATCCAAATATAGATCTAGAGAGGTGAATCCAAAAAACAATTGACCTCAACTGAAGCACCCTCAAATCTAAACCAAGGTCTAAAAATCTAAAGCACTCTACATTTCAATCAGAAAGCAAATCGAGTTCAAATATGTACTCTAAAATCAGCAGCCATAAATAGCATCTCTTTTATTATCTAGAGAGCAAAATTCTGTGACAGACAGTCCGCTGCATACCAATTAGCCGCTCATTCGCACTAAGCGATTACAAAAGTGTCCCCGGTAGGTCTCTAGGACTCACCTCCATCAATGATTCCTTGGGCCAAAATTGAACCAAACTTAGCCATAATGTCTTCATGTTTGTCCCCAATCACCTTAGAGTACAACTGACGGAAATGTGCCACCTGCGTAACAAACAGAAAACAAATAACATTTTATGTTGTCGACGATTTCAGGTATTGAATTTGTTGCACCCACTAAATTAACATAGACTTTGCTTTCACCATTCCTCAAAGTTTAACATTTCATAATATTAATGAGAACAGTTTTAGTAAAGCCTGTACATATCCTTATCAGGTGTAATATAGACGGTAATGAACGGTAACCAAAAACATGTCAATCTATGGTAAGCAACATACCATCTTCTAAAGAAAACCGGGAAAACCACGATTAGAATTAAACACCATACATGTACTTTAGGTTATTTTATTAGCAAGGTGGTGTGCCAGACCCCACTGGTGAAGGAAATCCCTTAACGTCACTTGTTACAAAGACAAAACATGACAATTACGGGATGTAATACACATATAACACAAACCGATCGGTTTTGTGTTGTTCTTTCGCCGGTTTGTTTGTTTGATTGATTACGGTTTAACATCAAACTCAAGGATATTACACTTATATTACTTATATGACAATGGATTATCCACTTCACACTGCACCTTGCTTTAATACGATGGAAAACTGGGAGGAAACCTCATAAAAAACACCCCAACGATTGCCGGAGCCACAACATGTGGCTTGCTCCTATGCCTGATGATCGACAGGCGCACTCGATCCAGTGAATGGTAGATCGAAGTAGCATAAGTAAGCGCACACGCTACCACGGTCCCCGCCCCTTTCGCATGGAGAGCACATGGCAACAGGAAGCTTCTGACCAATCATCTATTTGTATCCAGGAAAATAAAGAATGACACTGATGGGTGAATCAGTATAAGCAAAAGACACAATGACAGTTATTGATGATTGTGTTATCTTAGTTTTCATACAGATAGGCCTTTATAGTCTGAGCTGAGCGCCAGGAAGATTAGAGCACTCCAGCCAGAGGCATCTCTTACCATCATAAGACCACTTTTCATTGTGTGATAAAAATGATGTAAAATTGATACCAGTAAGTATCATTTTGGTAACATTGATGGGTTGGTAGTGGATCTATATTCACCCAATGATTATTACCATAATACATTTGTTTAAAAGTAGAATATTGGTCCTATTACCCAACGATGTCGACTAATTTAACAATATTTGCTTTTTACTTGAGTAAGCAGACATCAGCTACCTTCATGAAGTACCCATCACAATAATCATGTATTGTAATAATTAGGGAAGGGAATTCTTCGTATGGTCATTACACACAGTCAACAAGCAGAAATAATTTTGAAAAGAAGATAATGATTTATGTTTTTCTCAACAACATGTATATCGCAGTGTTTATGCCTGGGGTAGTAGGAAACTAGACAGAATGAGGGAAGAAACATGTACAGGTTATTTGGTTCACCTCAAAATAACCCTTATTGTTTTAACAGAAGCCCAGCAAGTGTAGAATAATTGTGTGGTTGGGATTTTTAAGTGCCCAGTGACGTCACTAGCTACACTACTATGGTAAAGGATAGGCCTTTCCGAATTGAACCAGGAAATGGATTAGTTGAAGTGTCACAATGTGGATAGCAACTGAGGTATTTGGTGTCAGACTCAAACATATTTCAATTAAACGTTGATGGTCATGATAGCCTAAATTCTTCAGAATGAATTTGTTTAGTAATACAGGTTTTAACAATTAGATTTCTTCTCCAGAAAGCCAAGCCGTCATATTGTTGATAAAGGACACAAAGTTCAATACCTCACACAAGACAGTATTATGGTCTGATATGGTTTGATCCTGGTTTTCCACCATATCTTAAGTGAGCGACAGTGTGAAGTGGACAATCTGTCATCATATAATTGACATACCCTTAAGTACGATGCAAAACCCCTATAAATTTTTTTTTTTAAAAATCTTCAGAAAAGCCAGCTGTCATATTGTTGATAAAGGAAACAAAGCACAACATCTCGCATGGGACAGTTTAATGGTCTGCTATGGTTTTCTACCATATTTTAAGTGAGGAACAGTGTGAAGTGGACAATCTGTATCGTATAAGTGAAATACCCTTAAGTACGATGCAAAACCCTAATCAAACAAACAAATCTTTAGAAAGCCAGGCCATCAGATTGTTGATAAAGGACACAAAGCTCAACATCTCACATGCGACAGTAAAATGGCTAGATATGGTTTACTCTTGGTTTTCCCCTGTATTTTAAGTGAGGAACAGTGTGAAGTGGACAAACTGTGAAATACCCTTGAGTATGACGTAAAAACCCAATGAAACAAACATAGCTTCAGGAAGCCAAGCCATCAGATTGTTGATAGAGGATACCACAGCTAACTGGAAACTGTATAACGGTCTGATAAAGACACAATAGAGCTTTCACAACAGCATTATTACCATGACTAATAATTGGTGTTTAGCACTGTGCTGAAGGCTATTACACCTAATGACAACAATATCCTCTAATAGCAAATAGCAGTACCATAAAATGTTGTGTTTATACAAATGCTTTGTGTGGGTAGCAGGACATGACAAGAGACAAACAGACCCTAGCCAGAGTAGATGTTTCACAAAATAGTGCATGGAAAATGACAACAAATATTTTACTGCAGTAGGATACAAACATTGGGGTTTGTGCCAAATTAAAAGTTAATTCACTTATGTAGCAGTGTCCTAGGTCAATGGATAAAAGAAATCACCCATCTAACCCCCATCTTTTTCAATCTTTGAAGAGCATACATGTATGAAGAAAACTACCCTCTCTGGACACTCACAATAAAAGGGAGTATGTGACAGTGGTTTGGATTCTCCATAAACAGGGCTAAACAGCACTGGCAACAAACACAGATAATGACGACACTGACAGGACTACCTAATACATTGACATCACCAACAGAACAGTTGCTTATAGCCTCTTAGCTCTGAGAGCAACAAGACATCAGGTAACTCTCTCTCAATATCTTGCTAAACTTGATTAGAACCCAGGGCACCAGATATAGATTATAATAGAAAACAACCTCCTGTGGTCAAAAGATGAGATTAACCTGAAAATTAAATATATTTAGCACAAGACTATCCAATTTACCTAACAACTTTAGTCTGGGAAGTGTCAAGTCCAACCTGATTTTGCTAATGAAAACTGTTTTTTGTAACCTGGATGTAACTCAACAAGAAGAGATCCCTTGGGCAAACCAAGGTATTAACCCTTAAAACCATATGCACCCAAACCAAAAAAATAAATAAATAAATAAATGCATACCATAATTTAATGGTGAATATATTATATCAAATTTTCAGTGCTTGATATTTATTTACTCATTTCTTAATAAGGCAGAAGCTGTTACAGCCATTATCTAGTTAGCCTTGTTTCATAAGGAAAGCCATAGAAAACAATGATGAGCTTAATATCCTTTTGTTTCTCTGGAAACTAACTTCATATGGCTTGACTCAATGGACCAGGTAATTTTGTAGATCTTCTATTTACCTTGTTACCATCCATTCAGCTTTCATGTTACAATGTGCACTATTCAGAAATTAAGCAGATTAGTCGGTTCGAACTGATTGGATTAGGTTAAGTTATGGTAGACTCTTTATCATAATGCCTTTTCTATATTCCATTATCAGTGATAAAATAAGTGTAAAAGATGGTTGAACTTTTTAAAAATCGATTTAACGTTAATTTTTCAGAAGGAATACTAAATTACCATTTACCCTTTAAAATCCTCATCGTGCAAGAAATAAATGAAGGCCCAAATTCACACATCAATTAAATAGTTCTAAAAAATAACCACACAGGGTCAGGGATGTCGATTAATAAAAACCAAAAATTAGCTTATCTTTTAGATTAACTCATAGAGACAAGTTTCAGAATTTTAATATATCTTAATCTCAAATTGAGATTAATTTATATCTCAAATTGAGATTAATTTATACCTCAAAATGAAATATAAATTAAACAATGACAATGTTCACAATGAATAATGATAGAATGTTACCAGTTATTTTAAAACTATGTGGGAATATTTGTCGTAAACATTAGGTCCTTTAAATTTTTAGGACTCTAATGCAAGGCCTTAGGCAGACACCCGTCCAAGCGGACGCCCTGGAGAGAATAATTGCCTCATTTGGACACCCTGTTTTAAGAAATTTTAACATGCAAGAGATAGGAGAACTGTCAAAATTGGATGCCCAGTTAATTGAAAAGTGAAGCAAAATGACCATTTTGGACACCCTTCTTCTGATTTATGGCTAATCCCCTGCTATAATGCACTATTATGGGTCCACCCTCAACACCATTAGTAACAAACAAAGATTAATGATGATTTAATGTACAAAGACAACACAAATAGATCAACTTCCTGTTGCTCCTAGTTTTGACACCCCATGACCAACTGAACGCCAACATTTTCTATTTCATAGTACAAAATGATGCGAGAAATACTTCAACAAAACTTTCCTCCAGCCAGGGTCACAACCCACCGTGCATGTTTTTAGTCCGTACATTTTGGGGGGAGGCCATAGTGGGGGTGAATCCGTAACTCGAACGCAGCGAAAGTTCCTCATGCACCAAAAGGGCTACGGCGTGTCTGCCAGCTCCCAAATCTGTACTGAGGCAGTACTCACCACGTACAGATCCCCAAGTTTTGCCCAAAATTTTACAAGTAGACAGCACTCACTTGCAAGTACAGCGAGTTGGGACCTCTGCTTAAGTCATTGCACTTATATGCCATTGCATTGGATGAATGATTTGTTTGTCTGTTTGATTCGGGTTTAACATGGTACTGTCATACACAAGGGCATTTCACTATTTCACGACAAAGTGCCAGCCCAATGGGTGAAGGAAACCGCCCCGTGAATGGTAAGTTGGAGTAGGATTAGGAAGCGCACACGCTACCACTAAGCCACGGCTGCAGACCTTTGGATGAATGAAATAATACCGAAAGACACAAGACACATCACATAGTGCAGTAATAATCAGTCTGAAATTTTTACTTAATGGATATCAGAAAACAAGTCCATTTGCACAAGACTCTTAGTCTGAAGAACAATGAGGCAATAGTTTGTTTGTTTGATTGGTGTTTAACGTCGTACCAATGAGGCAATAGAGACATTCCTCCAAGCTTTTTTGATTGATAGGGTTTTAAGCTGCTCTTTGGGTTATTTCCTGCATGATCAATGAAAACATTTCTCAACATCAGTGGTAACAAAATATGAAAAGACATGTTAACCAGGAGAAGCAAAACAAACACATGCCAAAGATCAACATCATCTTTGCACTTCCTTACCTCTGGAGTACCAGCAGCATGTTTCTCAAATGTGTGTTAACTCTAAACCCGTTGTTGTCTGACATTATGTCTCAATTGAGTTTCGTTGCAATGTTCACAAGGACAAATACTGTTTATGGTTAGTTGGTTACTATCTCAATGTAAAAATTTCTTCAAATATACTATTATTCTCCATTTATCAATATGGAAATGTTTTATGCGTAATTGAAGCGAACAGATGCCACAAATGCTTACCTTGGGACACGTTGTTTCATTCTGTTGTACGAGAACCAGAGCTGACGCAATCAGGGCCCCCTGACGCACATAGTTCACAGGATCATTTGTCATAGGTTCGAGTAGAGCTATTGCCTCCTGAAAGTAGAAGAAGAAATTTATATGAAATAAGTTAAAAATCTTTGCTTTTTGCAAGGTGGACTCTAATGGCATATGTAGCTTTCAATTGACAGATAACAGAACAAATAGACAGTGAAAAATAAGCCATTTATCAAATATTCATTATGACTGGCACTAAACTGTACGTCAGTTAATAAACTGATAAACTATTCAAGATTATCGATTTTCCTGAATATTAATAGAGATATAGATAAGACACAAATGTATGACTTGAAAAGTTATCCAACACTCAAATGGCTATATTGGTTCTAACACAATAATGCTCACCACATACTCAGAATACTTGTTTCCAACACTGTGGTTATGAAAGAAATGTTTCTCTTACTAAACTGTATCAATGATTTTTTTTTTCTTTATTTTTGTTAACCTCATTTCCTCTTCTTTTGAAAAAGAAAACTAAATCATTAAAAGATCTCACAAGAACATGTTTATTTATTGACAAAACTCACAAGATGTTTACGTAGTGAATAAATCAGCATACTGAATATCAATACTAGTTGATAGTCAATTGATCTTATCTCAAATAGTATACTGTATAGTAATGAAAGAAAATTATATTTTGTTATTTTAAAAAATCTTCAGAATTTCATGATACTTCTATAGCTAAAAATATGTGTTTCTGTAAATATTTGAATGATTTTTTATAAACCATTGTATCCATTAAAAGTGAAATATTTATAACAGCATGTCAAAGATATTCTTACCAAATAAAAACAATGGACTACAAATTAAATTTGGTAATAATACTAAAACTAGGAAATTTTAATCTGAATTTTTCTCCAAATAAAGGCGAAAGCAGTAAGCACAGCCTTTTATTCAGAGAGGTGATTAATTTGGAACTTTGAAACAAATTGCAGGAACTCAAATGTCTAAAAAGTTTTCCAAAGTATTGATTCTGGTAGCGAAAATAGAAAGAGTTGAATTCCTGCAATTGAATTTTTTTTGTCTTTTTTTCATTTGTAGACACAGCCTTCTAATTCCTTCCTGTTGATTCTAACCAATCTAAACCATCGTCAACAATCCTGCTCTAATGGTAGAACCCTCTCACATAATAGCAACGCGATAATGAACATTTGGAAAAATACTAATACTACTACTATGATATGACAATTCTGTTTTTAAACTAAACTAAACTAAAAAAGCACAGATTAAAAAAATAATGAATTATGTATATTTATATGTATAGCATTGTTAGATGACTGTGTTATGTCTTGTTCACGTTTATTTTATTTTCCTTAGGTGTGACAGCTCACTGACCTAAGGAAGCAATAAACGGTGTTGACAGCCACCTTAGACAGTGGGTTACGGATAAAATTAAATAATATTTCAGCAATTGGAAACCTGGTTCATTCATCCAACTAATCCACATATAGACAATTTGGTGATACAAGAAAAAAACTAGGAAATGTTCTATCCTTATCTACAGTAATAGAATGGGTTTCCAATCGTCTTTAACCCCAGGGCAGACAAACTCAATCAGAGAACGAGAGTGATTTGTAGGACAGTCTCTCCTGCAACAAGAATATACCATCTTTGCAGACAAACTGCTGCGTTCGAGGCAATTCCACAGACATCAGACATTACCCAACAAATCTCTTTGTTGTGCAGCAATTGAAGCAATCATTCATCATACCACTGTTTCAGTATTTTCTTGCCAAACTTAAATAGTGACTATCAAGTTGATACAATCTGAATGGATTTTTGTTTGTTTGTTTGATTGGTGTTTAACGTCGTACTCAAGGGTATTTCACTTATATGACGACGGAGACAAAAATAAAACGTACAAACAGATCAGCTTCCTGCACCCTTTAGCTCTGAGAACACCAGGGCAACAGAAAGCTCCTCTTTTCTCGCCTCTTACGATAGACCGAGGAAGCGGAGGGAGTATTCTGTAGGACTGGCCAACCCGCTCCCCCATGGGGCTCAGAAGAACCTGTCTGTAGACATGTTCATAAAGTGACCCTTTCTGGCACCATGGCGTGAGTATATGATAAAAAAGGGGAGATAATTCTTACCTTCTGTTTTATTTTCATCTTTCTTTTCTTCATCAACTTTGGCTTTTTCTTTCAGCGACTCCTTTGTATTCAAAACACAAAACAAATTTTGATAGAACAAGTGTAAACAGAACAAAAAAGACAAATAAATATTTGGCACACTACCAAAAAAACAGCACAATTATTTTCTAAGAAGTAGGTCCCAAATTTTTAAATATACACACAAAGCATCATATTGCTAGGGCAAACCCACACTGAGCCAGGTAAAGTTTATTAGTTTTAACTGTTTGCCATATTTCACTTTTGGCTCTGTGAAAGATTAGTCGGTAAATAAATGTACCGGTGTTTACAGTTCTACCATGGCTTCCTGTTACCCTGTAGCACCACGAGCTGCCTCAATATTAAAATTTAATCTGAGCTTCAATTTAACACATTATATGCTTTTAAATATAATTAATCAGGATTTTTTTTATCGAGGATCCGATAACATTAAATATTGTATATCAAGGTACAGTCCAATCATAATTTTATTCAATTCTCATCTTCAGCTTATCACAAAATCCAGCTTTTAGTTCAGGGTATGAAAGCAAGGAGTATCATCAGTCTCCATTCTGCATAATACATCTCACTAACAATGGTATATGGGAAGAAATGAAAATTAATCCCTCCCTCATCCCATTAGTCATAGAAGAGTTCTTCTACAGAAAGTGAAGTACCGATAACTTGGCTTCATCCCCATCCTCTGTCTCTTCATCTTCACTGGGCCAATCACACTCTGGATCTGTGGGCTCGGTCTGACCGGTTACAATTCCTTTACGCTAAAAATATAATAGTACAATATTGTTAATATGTTAATATCATTTACCAGAAACACAGCCAATATGCTAAGTGTTTTATACAATATTCTGTTAGAAAATGAACGCTCCTGCCTAGCACTAAGCCTGCATGATGGCTGCATCTGTTATCAAAGTACAAACTTCTTTACACGGTTTCATCAGGGTTTATGCCCCAGGTCTATTAAAGAGAGCAAAAGTTTAAGACCTTCCAACCACAAATTATTCAATGAGAAATATTGTTACCTACCTTTTCATATAGTGGTGCATATTTAGCAGCATATTCACACTCTAGTTTATGGACTTGAACATAAAAATCGGCCTCAAT
Source organism: Mopalia kennerleyi (assembly GCA_034783855.1). Lineage (NCBI taxonomy): Eukaryota > Metazoa > Mollusca > Polyplacophora > Chitonida > Mopaliidae > Mopalia > Mopalia kennerleyi. Next base: position 11,289 of record JAVFBX010208168.1, read on the forward strand.
TTTAGTGGCTTCAAACTGTAGCTTTTTCAGGGCCTTCAAACGACGCTTGACCACTTTGGGTAAACTGAGGATAGAAGACAATAGAATATAGTCAATAATATATACATAATGTACATATAAGTCACTTGTAATTTATACATAATGTACATATAAGTCACTTGTAATTTATACATAATGTTCATATAACGGACTGATTGATGTTTTACGCTGTGCTTAAGTAGGGCCAGTGATTTTCCGCGTTCATGGAAAACGGACGGAATTCACGGAATCAACAATGTGAAACGGAATTCGCATCGATTTCTATTTTTCGCGTAAGATTAAAATTTACCTGGAAAAATCAGAAATTCAGTGTTCGTTGATCGGTGTATTTTAAAAAAGAAACTTATATATATGTTCAATTGCTGTGAATGGCAAGGGAAATTCGCAATTAAGACCTTTTAACGATCTGCACTGGCGTGAATATCGTTGTACATGTAGCCTGATCGCCGCATACATGCAAGTATTTGATGCTTAGAGTTGTCTCCCGCGAGGAACTATCCGATTTTTATAAAGAGGGGTGTTTTCGCCTGTACAGTTATTATCTTGATTTATAATAGCAGATTTTGTTAAAATATATCGAATTCATGAACAAATTTAGATAAAGCTCGATGATGTTTAACATTTAACACATTTGGTAGCAAAATTTAGACTTGCCTTGATTTTTAAACTAGAGCAGAAGTGAGCACAGCTCACATACCCCCGCCAATATATTTTTGTATATTCCAAGGGCAAACCTCCTATCAACCATGTACATGTAGTATAATGCTAAATGGAACTTTAGCATTTAATCCCAAAAATA
>JAVFBX010208179.1:0-12124 GCA_034783855.1 Mopalia kennerleyi
AGATCCCTAATATCAATTGATATTTTAGACTAAAGAATGAACAGGTAGACAGGCAAAGAATTAATAATCGAGAAAGTTCGTCTTTCCATTCTATCGGAGATATATTTGGACAAAAATTCTATTTGCATTTTTAAATACGAATAAAAAAATCACCAGCTTTGAAAGAAACTTAAAATGTAAGCGCAAAATATCCGGTGCATTCTCTAATCTGGTAATACAACCTAGGCAGTCGATGTTTATTTATTTATGTTTTTGATTCCAACAACAACAAATTATAGAATAACATTTAAATATACAAATAAGCAAATTTCTAGCAGTATATTGACAATATGGAAATTTAGCCACGAAAGATTTGCTTTATCCCAGGATAATACAAATAATAATATATGGTCAGAGAGATCACAGCCAAAAGTTTATTTATAGGAAACTAAATTCCACCGAGTGCCTAATATTTGCTGTCCTGGTGTATCTACCTTCATATTAAGCACATATGCTTATCAAGAAAAGAAACACAATTGTATTAGAATTTAGAAATGTGACAAAATACTGGGGATTAGGTTAAACGATTAATGTCCATAATACTGCATACAGCATTTAGTTAGCAAAAGTGTAAAAAATCTTTCAAACATAGCTCTGTGTGGAGCTTTCCCAACGGCTCCATTCTCCGTAACACAGTCTGGATCACAAAACACTGATCGATAAACTACGTATGGTGTCAGTGATAAGTATGTTCCATATTACGTCAATGACTTGAAAGACTAATTGGACAAGACAGAAAACACTCACGATAGAAATTTACAAACAAATGCATAAGATCCAAAGTGGGCTTATTGATGGGCGAATTTTAAAGTCGATTAAAGACGTCTTTGTCAACTGATGTAAAACAGGTGATATCGGGTACATCATCAATCAACTGTCGGTTTATATTATCATATGATTCAAACAATTCCCGTATGCTTTGGAGTCTATTAATCTAGAGCATATAGCATTAAAACAATTCCCGTATGCTTTGGAGTCTATTAATCTAGAGCGTATAGCATTCAAACAAATTCATTTTGCCTTGGAGTCTATTAATCTAGAGCGTATAGCATTCAAACAAATTCCGTTTGCCTTGGAGTCTATTAATCTAGAGCGTATATCAATTAAACAAATCCCGTTTGCCTTGTAGCCTATTAATCTAGAGCCTATATCAATTAACAAATCCCGTTTGCCTGGGAGTCTATTAATCTAAAGCGTATATCAATTAAACACTTCCCGTATGCGTTGGAGTCTACAGCGTTTACCCACAAGTGTAAAAGCAACATAAATATGTACTTTAATAAGGCTTTATTTTAAATAACTTTAATTTCAAAATGTTCCTCTTGTATTATAACAAATCCACTATGGTTGACAGGTTTATCGCCTTATAACTCTCTCCTAATGGATAAATCACCTTCTCTCTTCGTTGTTCACGGGAGATGAGATATATGTTATAGTTCATAGTTGATTTATTGCTATACATAGTAGGCAATATAGAATACACTTCTAGTATATAACACACATAACCAGCCAGAGATAGCCATTAATTAAAAACTTTCTTCGTTTCTTTCTTGGATCAATTGCCTACAGAAACGGCTCTCAGACATGTTTGGCATTTTGGGGGAAATTGATAGTCCAATCACAAATCCGATTACAAATCGCGTCCGCAAGGAATACAAAAACATGACGGTTGTATTGATATATATACTAAAGATGCTATTTTTAATCCGATTTGAGGATTACGTTATGTCTTTTTTTTACCATCAATTCCAACCAAATTCAAGCACGCAATCACACATAAATGAGAAGTAACTGTTTGATTGCCGGATCGTAAACATTACTTTTCGTGCGAGGTCTCACCTCGATTTTATATAATAAAATATGGAAATGTAGCCTTTGTGCTACTGAAAAAGAAAAGGCATTTTTATTATAAAATGGGTGTGTTTTAGTTTCCAGCGGTTTCTGATAAGGGATAAAACAATGTCACTCGTACAGAAAACAAGAAAGCCTACTCTACCAGTTCGAGGGGAAGAATATTTACACAATACTGGTTCGTCATTAAATACACGGACAGATCTCCCTTCATCAATCAGCTGAGACAACTCACAGAGTTGTCTTTCGTTGTGGTATTATATTAACACAATCTCGTTTTTATTTTCTGGTAAAAAATAAAGACCATGAAGTAACATAAATGGGCAGTCTATTTCATATTGTACTTGAACAAAATGTTAGTAACATAATTCTTACAGATTGGTTACTTACTCTTGATTACTTTCGTAAAGTATTTCTTGGATCCTCAAATACTGGTACCTCGTCCAAACTGTCGCTATGCTTTGAATGCAGGTTTTTCAGATCCGTATTATGTGTATATTTACTTTAAAACTGACAGGGGGAATGGACAGCTTATTAACTTTACGTTTATGCTAGAACTAGAAAGAATATAGTAGGGTACCCGGAAATGGAGTGAACCACGTGAAATATAGAGGCACATGACATGACTTACAGGTCATCTATATGTTTTTCGACTTGGGAATCAGGGTTAGGGGGCTATCTTTAGCTGACTGTGGCCTACCTAAATACCCTCCGAGCGTGCGATGGTCTGACTATCTGCTTGACCAGACTCAACTTACCCCGACAGCCTTGTTCGCTCTAGTTCATTACGTATTCAAAATGGCAGGGACGGAGAAACTGTAAGTGTTACAAGGTTGTGTTTTGAAGTTATTTAGTTAATCATCATTTTTTAAAGGCTAATCCGTTGTCAATTCGTCAGATTTTGATCCACTTCGTTTTCGTCAGTCACTGCCATAAATTTTTGTGGATAAATTTGATGGTTGAAAGTTTGTAAATAATATCCAACGGGTGATCATTAGATACATCCTCGAGAATCAGGACCATGGAAGAGGTGTCTGATAATCTGTCAGCCATCTTAAACTGACTGAATGGTCGACTAGACGCGTTCGGGTGTGCATTTATCTGCGCACGCTTTGATTTTGCTACCATTCCACTAATGGTTCACAACCGAACCCGGCCCAGGAGTGATATCCACAGATTTCTATCCCAGGAAGAGAGAGTGCCGGTAGGAGTGCAGAACAGGGGAAGAACTTTAGATAATAACAACTTTACAATTAGATCAACGAGACACATATCTGAGTTTGAACTTTAGTTACTGTTTAAGCTTAGTGTGGTCTACTTGAAGTATTCCACGGGTATCTTCCAGAGTTATCGCTACATCCTGGCATCTTCACAGGGAGATCATGAGAAAATCGCAAAATTTCTAGTTTGTTCTCCAGGTTATACTGTTCGTTTTAATACTTCAAATACTTTGCACCATTTCCAGAAAAAGACGTTGGGGAGTTCTGATGACGGGCGTTCATCTAGTGTAACAACATATATTAAATAAAAACTACAACAAACAGCTGCACTGATATTATGGTTTTTGAAAGTAGATACATCGGTTTAATATGGTTTGTTATCGCTGATATAAACTGAACAAGGAATACTTTTTATTTAAATCCAGCTTAGCCCGCAACGTAACTTAGAACAGTAAATATGTTCATAAGGACGAGACGTTGGCTGCGATAAAACTTCATGAAACGCTTTTTATAGTCAGTTCTTTATGTTTAAAGCAGAGAAAGACAATTGTGCTTGACTTCACTGAGACTCGAGTCTCTGGTTAGCAGGCTCTGAGCTCTTAAACCCAGTGTGGTACGGAGACTCACGGCAGAACCACAAGTCTACTTTGGTTCCTTCAAAAGATGATTCCATGTTTGTGCTTATCGTGTTAGATTAACGAAGTCCCACTACATGAATTCATCAAACAAATATGCTACGATACGAATATGTTATTTCAGCGTTCTGCTTCCATTGAGTGATTATTACTCGCAGACTGTTGACTTTACGTGTGATGAGGAATTACTCAGAGTAATCTGAAATATAGCTCTATCGTCGAATTCAATTATTAAGGACCAAAACTATAATGGACGGTATACAAATTAACTTACCAAAGCACAGTGATTGTCTGGAATATCTTACTCATCCGTATGTATGGCACGACAAAGGGGAAACAACCTAGACTTAAAATTGATCATCAACACATTTTTTGTTTTAAAGAAAACAAATTAAAATGCGTTGCACAATTTTACTTTATTACTATGTGTTTAAGACAGAGGCTCATTTTCATCAAAAAACAAATTGAAGTATATTGTTTTGTCCATCTGATTTACGTTGCAAGATGTTTTACTACCCAAGATAAGCTTTTATCGAAGAGTTGTCTTTAAAGACATAGATTTGGCGCAGTCTTGCGGCAGGCCAACTCTGTATCTATGTTTATACTATCGTGACCATTGTACGTAGCCACGTGGATTCTTAGTTAATCAAAAGCAAAATCGTGAACAACGTCTACTTTCAAACAAAACTTGGGCAGTAAAACCGTCTTGGATAAAAAAGTGAGCTGTACATAGTCATTGATAAGGTGTTGAAGATCAATTAAATTATCTCAGCCGCCTAGGCTCCCAATCTGTTTCTTGTTGTCATTTGTTCATTTTTGGTTTCAAATTTCTATATACTTATGCGTATTACATCTTTATCTCACACTATGCTCCCTATAGAGAGGCTCAACCACAAGATGCGGTCTAATATAGACTCAATTAACAGCCGATCTTAACTTGCCTTTTTCAGACGGTGTATTCCGTTTCGTCAACTTCTTTAGTTCGAAATAGAAAATCGAAGTTGGCGAAACAGGAATGGAAAATGTGTGAAGATTAGTGTACGAAATGGCGCATAAGGAAGATTATATTTGCCTCATGCACTGACAGGCGGTAACCAGTGAAGATCAACATACATACGTCAAACAAATTTATTGGATCACCTATTTATTATACAGATTAAGATTGAAATACGGAAACGATATAAACAAAATAAGCAAATTTAGCAATGAAATTTTGGTAGCACAACAGAGTATTACAAAGTCACCATTCACCGAGATGTATAAAGTATGAGACACGGTAAACAGGATTAAACTAATATGTCCACTGACAAGACCAGCTTTCGGGTCAGACATGTTTTCTATACTTACTTCCCTTCAGTACAGTCTATGTTGCAGTAGGGACATCTTTAGGGGTTTGAATTCCGGTGGAGGCAAACAAATTTTGCTCTCTTCATTTATTCAAAATATATATATATATAGTAAACTCTGCAAAGATATCGCCACCACACCATAACTATACTTGTAATATTATATTCCCGATAAAAGAACCGCAAGTAGAAAGAACAGGTTGTTCTTTTCCATAGCAGGGACCAAATAATATATATGGAAAAAGTAAATGTAGATGGATCTTGGAGGGAACTGTTCAGGAATGTTTCATGAAATATTAATGATGACTATATTTTCAAGATAAGGTGGCAACAGTTTGCTGAGCAGGTAATGTAATTTGTGAAACGGAAATAGCAAAGCAAATATATACCAGACAAAACCAATATCTAGAAACAAAATTTCATTACGTATTCGTTACATGTATTAACCTACGAACTATAACCATGTTCTTCAAATGAAGTTAATGGATCAGCTCTGACATTTTGGGATTAACAAGTTTTATGCTATTGGAGTTAAACATAAATCCGTAAGCATGTCGATAAATGTTTGATGGTCACCGGGGAATGTAGAAGGCAATACAACCTTTTTTGTGTAAATTCCACGATTCCTTCAAATATCACTAATCAATTGTTATTTCACACCAACGAAACACAAGATAACAGAGATATAGTCCAAATACGTGAAGAAAGGTTCATCCCCAGGAGATAGATTCCAACAAACGGACAGAGGACATTTGAAACACACCAAAAAGTGAGACCAATAAAGCCCACCCACATTGCAAATAATACAATAAAGGTAGGACAAATTTCACCAGCTACCAAAACAAAAACTGACCAATTTCATAATATTTCCTGCCCTGCAACGTCCTTATATTGGAAAGCAAAAACCGTCTTCAGGAAGGACAGACAATTATATTACATTTACGAAATACCTCAAAAGTGATTCATCCGTTTAAACGTTTCCTTTATATACTGTTGGTTCTGTCTCAATAATACTGTTGATGCCTGTCCACTTGCCCGATGCTTGAAGCAGTCTCAAACGGATCTATATATTTTGTGACACACTCTGGCACACACATAGATAAATTTCTAGTGTATACGCCGTATTGTTACAGATGCCTTCCAATTAATACATACACAAGCAAAAGGACAAACTGGTAACCGACCGTGTATTTTAACAATGGCGTCAGTCCTGTATGTTAAATTAGCGGCTATTCTTACTCGAATGCAAGTGCAATACAGATGGTTGTCTTAAAAAATATGCAATACAAATAAGTTTAGGTCGAAAAACAGTTGTCTTTCCCTTTAAATAATAATAAAAATATATAATAAGAAGTAGGGTAGACAAAAACAAATAATTAAAGGGGCACTAAAATATAAAATATGTTTTGGTAGATTCTAAACTGATATAACATTCATCTTTTTTTTAATTGTTTGCAAGCAGAGCCTTGAAACATGGATAATCAATAACCATACGTGAGGTACATGCAAACACGATGATTGTATTGCTAAACTATGAAAGGTATTCTCGAATATAAATATGATCATTGCGAATTGGCTTAGTGAGTCGCATATTGGTACTTATTCTAGTTCAGTTTACACACATTAAGTGAACCAAACTAAAACAGACTGGAGAGGTGTCATCTTGAATTAGTCCCCTATATCAATGAAAAGACCTGCCTTGACCAATCATCTAAACCACCAGAGACGAGGCGATTCGATTTGTTGTTGGTGGTAAAAGTTTGGTATTCTACTAACAAATATATGTTAGAATTTCTGTAGCAAACTATATAGAACGAGTTGTTACGAATACAAATGGCATTTGATAGTTCATCCGACGAAATGTTCAATGACACTCTTGATACACTATCCAATCGCTTGGTTACCTTCTGAAAACCGATCTACCATTTCCTTGTAGTAATTACTAGTATTGTTATAATAAGATGTTAAATCAATCATTTTTGTTTAAATACCACGTGACATGTTTTCGACCAATGATCACAAGATAATAAGAGAAAAGGTATAACAAATATCTATGTCTAAAGACTCGAAATTAAGATCTGTTCATAAACGTGAGATTATCTAGACTACATAAGATATGACACATATCTATACTCTCCCCAAAAAGAAACGCAACATCATAAACCAAGTCTAAAACACGAATTCTTCCAAAAACTTGCGTGATTGAGACATGACAACATGATCATGTTATAATGTAAATGTCCGATAATTGAATTTAAGCAACTGATAGTGGCTGTTGGTCACACGCGACTTTTTGGTCAGCCTTTGTGTAACGCTGCACGAAGAAGGCGTCGGGAAAATTTTAGGGCAGTTGCACGTGCGAATCATGCCTAATCATTAAGCGAGTTTAATGGGTATAAAAGACACATAGCCGTTCAGTTGAATTCAGCCGCTAAATTGTTTCTCCAACCTGCTACGATATGCCAAAACTAGACGCAGCTACCCGGAACGACGTCAATGGTGGTCTCCTGGCCGGTGAATCACAGATAGCAGCCGCTAGACTTTATCATGTCCACCGGAGCACGATTTCCTGGCTCTTCTAACGGTACCACCAATCCGGTTCCACAGCTGACCGTCAGCGTTCTGGTCGACCTAGGGTCACAACAGCAGCCCAAGATCGCTACATCAGGTTACTTCATCTGAGAAACCGGACCATAACAGCAACCGGAACCACATCAAATGTCCCAGGTCTCCGGAGAATATCGGCACAGACAGTCAGAAACCGTCTCCGCCAAAACGACTTACACGACAAACGTCCTTACTTTGGCGTAGTACTACGACAACAGCATCGACGTGCAAGAGTCCGATGGTGCAACAGATTAAGGGACTGGAACCTGCGAAACTCGAGGCGAGCCTGGTTTAGCGATGAATCTATATTCAAGCTGCAGAGAAGAGATGGTCGTACACGTGTCTATACAGACGCCGGAATGCGAGGTTCGCAAGATACTGCGTTCTTGAGGTCGACAATTTTGGCGAAAGAAGTGTCATGGTGTGGGGTGCCATATCCTGCGTCCAAAAACTCAACTGGTGCACATCCCTGGCAACCTTAACGCCGCTCAATACAGAGATAAGGTTTTGACACCACACATGCTGCCAATAATGGACCTCCGTAGAGAAGTTTTTCAGCACAACAACGCTTGTCCGCTTACAGCCCGTGTTGTTGAGCTTCTAAATAACCAGAACGTAACAGTGTTGCACTGGCCGTCCAAATAACCAGATTTTAACCAAATAGAACATTTGTGGGATGATTTGGATAGATGCGTGCGCAGTTGATATCCAGCGCCGCAAAATCTGCAAGATATGCAGCAGGCTTTTGAGCAAGAATGGAGGAACTATAGGCCTAAAAAAAACATGGCGACTAGTGAGAGGTTGGGTTGAGGTCTCGATTTTGTTTTAGGTGATATGGTCAATCTGATGAGAAAAATGTGCTGATTTCTGGTTTGTAATGTTTATGAACTGATATGTGATCATACTAAAGCTTCAAGGAGTTAATTTTTGTGATATATTTTGCTAAACTAACCGTTGAACGTTTCCACCTGGAAGGCCTTGAAATTTGAGGATCAAAACAACAACAACACTACAAATGGCTCGTCCACATTCGGACATGGACGCGTCTTTACAGGTAACGGCGGTTGACAACATGAAAGGTAATGGAAATGAACTTTGTCTCCCTCCCTCTAAAAACATTCGATCACAATCTAAATGGAAACAATCAAAACCCCTCACAAGCCCTACATTAAAACGTGTCAATTCTCTGCCCGATATCAGCTCAAACTTGCACGATATGACGGACACCATGCCTGTTGGGAATCTAGAGACTCTAATTGACAAACGTATTCAGTCTCGAGTTGATGCTTGTGTTGTGCAAGCTGTAGAGAAAGCTTTGCAACCGATGACTCAATTAATAAATAACTTCACCTCCGCCATGCACAAATTTGAAGCACGAGACAAAGTATTTGAAGAGTATGCTAAGAAAGTAACTGACTTATCGAACGAAGTGTTGAATCTTAAAATCGAGATTGATAGCTCTAAAGATCAAATAGCTGAGTTACAAGCTGAAAACAAAAAACTTCACGACAAATCCGAGCAATATAGCCGGCGTGACAGCTTGAGAATTACTGGACTGACATTATTGGGAGAGGAAACAACCGACGACGCTGTTTGTAGACTCGCTTCTGAACTTAACGTTGATATGGCACTTACAGATATATCTCGTTCACATTTCGTTGGAAAGGATAGGAAGCAAATAATTGTGAAGTTTGTATCATATCGGAAGAGACGTGAATTGATTAGTGTTAGGAAGTTACTGAGAAGCCACACAAAGCTGACCACCGTGTACATTAATGAGGACTTGACAAAATTTCGCTACGATTTGTTCAAAATCGCTCTGAAAAAAAAGAAGGAAGGCAAATGTCATAGTGTGTGGACCCAGGACGGGAATATATTCATTCGCATATCCGAATTAGGAGAGCGACGTCAAGTACACGACGAGAATGATCTACCGAAGTTGTAATATACTAATCGGTTTGTGTTTGGATCGTCATACCAAAACTATTTAACAACATTGTCCACTGAGTTGTGTGATAAACTGTAAACATACCATAGTTATGTACAGGCCATTATTTTTGTCTATAAATAGAATGTTGTTCGACCGGTGTTACGAACAATGGTTTGTGTGCCAAGCCTTTTTCTTTTTGCTTTACTGTTATCTTACGCAATTTGACATTGGAATAAACTCGTCCAACACACACTGAATGTGACCACAAACGTTGGTGGAGTTATCTCCGTGTAGTCGGCTCCTAGATATGTGTTGTTTATAAATGTTTTCCAGTCATACAAGAACAAATGCGTTTAAATGAGATTAAAATACATGTACATTCAATCGACTAGGTGCATACAAAATTACAAAACTGTGCTATGGAACAATCAACCAAAGTTGCACACGTGATAGCGAAATATCCTTCTATCGTATTTAATTAATAACGTTATTGTAAAGTTTTGGCCACTCAAACACAACAGGTTTGGAATATTGATCAGACAAATTGGTAGACACTCGAAGCATATATAGGCCCACAGTTATTGTTGAGGTCGTATTGTTGGGACATCTCCGGTGATAAATCGACAACACAATAGGAGCACAACTTGTTACCCCCTTAAGCCTCCGTTACTTTGTTCACCTCATTAAGATTGTTGTGCCAGTGGCCTCTTTGATTTTTATTTTCAATTCGATTAAATGAGATTTTTCTTTGGGGGGAATGTGTATAGATGCATATCCAGTTTTTCATGATCAATAATACTCGTATTGAAATAAGTCGAGAGCAGAATGTGATAATTAAATGTATGTGTTATTGGTGCGTTTTTTCTGTGTATAAAATGGTCTGTACGAGTGTGCGTAAATGCTCGTATGAGTATATATTTTATTCACTTGGTGGGCCGCGGCCGTGGCGTAGTGGTTAGCGAGTGCGCTTTCTAACGCCTACTTCGCTTTACCGTTCACAGGATCGAGTCCGTCTGTCGACCCTCGGGTATATGAGTGTGTCACACGGAGTGGCTCTGGCAATCGCGGGGGTGGTTTTCCATCACAATAGGGCAAGGAACAGTGCGAAGTGGACAATCCGTCGCCATATAAGTGAAATACCTTTGAGTACGACGTTAGACCCCAATCAAACAAACAAGCATTCACTTGCTAAACGAGTTGATGTTCGTGTCTGGCCACTGTTAGCCTGTTTTCTTTGACATGTAATAATTTGATCTGGGTGTTATTCCATTGAATCCTCAAATAAATGAAATAGCCCCACGTATCAAATTCAACCACAAATTTTGTAAAACATCAACAGAAATATTACTTATTGTATTCGTAACAAGCTATTTTCAATCAGTTTTTGTAATGGTAGAAATCTGGATAAAATAAATTCTAAAAAGATAAGAAAGCAAAACGTTTGTTCTGCCTTTGGTATGTTGTTTGACGAATTTGTGTAATTTTTGTTATGATTTTATTTTCATGTTATATTGATAATAATGATATAAGTTTAGAACAAATAAGTGTTGCTGCACAACTTACTACAAGTTTCATACGTATGCCAACATCAGCTTTAAATTTAAAATTCTGAATGCTGACCTAGTCATCTAACCTTCTTACTAAAAACTTTAGCCAAATGCTAATTTTTCTTATGATTTTAATTCTTTCAAGAAGTGCTTCATCTGTTTGTACACGTTTTTATCCCATCTTTGATTGCTTGGCCGCTCCGTGTCTGTTGTTGACAGCCATATGGCTGTTTTATTGCTTTATTCCAACTGATCATGGGTAATAGTCTAGAAAACTATCGTGCGACGATCGGTCTGTTCTGGCGCGCACATTTTCGATCATCATGTTCTCCTTTGATATTATTTGATTTTACTTCTTTCGCATTAACGCACGTCCTTAAATTGATACAAATACCTGTGTAATATCTAACTCTATTCTGGTGCTACTTTTGATACAAACACTTCTACTTTTGGCAGGAGATGTTGAATTGAACCCAGGTCCGACTAATAAACTACCGGTTTCATTTGTTCATTTAAATGTATGCGGTCTCCGGGCCAAACTTGATTTAATACAAGCAAATCTGTCTAATTTTGACATAATAGCTATTACTAAAAGTCACCGTACTCCAGATATACCTAGTTTCTCAGTTGAACTGCCTGGTTATCATCACCCTATACGCAGAGACCGTGCTCAGGCTTGGGGTAGATCAGCCAGCATAGCTTTTAACGACTTTAGCATGGCCTGTTGACGTCGAAAAACCATGATAAAGCAGGTTTTTTCGAACGGGAAAAAGCTGTCCCCATCCGACTGTTATGTATTGAGTCTATTGGGCAAATCTTACCTTCTTCCGTTGTCTATCGATGGTATAATCCACTGAATTAGTTGCAACAGCGGTGATATTGACAAAATTCATTTTGTCAGAGCAGTCTGACGCGCGAGGCAACTCAAAATACTCGCCACAACCAATGA
>JAVFBX010208190.1:0-22137 GCA_034783855.1 Mopalia kennerleyi
ATGAGGTCCGGTGATCTGTAGCTCACGGACAAGTGCTGACACTTATATGAGGTTCGGTGCTCCGTAGCTCACGGACAAGTGGTGACACTTATATGAGGTCCGGTGCTCTGTAGCTCACGGACAAGTGCTGACACTTCAATGAGGTCCGGTGCTCTGTAGCTCACGGATGTGCTGACACTTCCATGAGGTCCGGGGCTCTGTAGCTCACGGACAAGTGCTGACACTTCCATGAGGTCCGGTGCTCTGTAGCTCACGGATAAGTGCTGACACTTCCATGAGGTCCGGTGATCTATAGCTCACGGACAAGTGCTCACACTTCTATGAGATCCGGTGATCTATAGCTCACGGATAAGTGCTGACACTTCTATGAGGTCCGGTGCTCTGTAGCTCACAGACAAGTACTGACACTTCAATGAGGTCCGGTGCTCTGTAGCTCACGGATAAGTGCTGACACTTCCATGAGATCCGGTGATCTGTAGCTCACGGATAAGTGCTGACACTTCCATGAGGTCCGGTAATATGTAGCTCACGGACAAGGCAGAAGGATTTGAAGTTGTTTGCTTGATTAAGGTTTAGCGACGCACTTAATGCTATTTCACTCACCTAACGACGTGTCTGCTTGGACAATGGGTGCAGGAAACGCTAGACGTCGCTGATGACCCACAATACGCAAGAAAATCGGACAATCGTAAGATGGATGAGAGACGCCTCATCGGATCGGTTTCCATCGACTCCTTAGCTTTCAGAGCACCGGTGTAAATGATGTACAAAAGAAACTTGATTTTATTAGAAATTTAATTATCCTCCGTACTCCTGGGACCGTATAAATTTAATGTACCGGTAATAATTCAATAGCAAAACTCTGTAGCTCTTAAGTAAAACGCTTTGTAAATTGGTATGAAAATGTATCTTCGTTATATGCCCCTTTTTTGTGTTACTCTGTGCTTCATTGGTTTTCATCCAAACTAGTCTAGTAAATTAAGCCATTCGCCGAGAAGAGACGGTATAAGTTCTAAGCTTGAGATTTCTATTTGCGGGATACCATTATCCTCCTCTAATACCCAAACAAAAAAGGAATAGCGATGTAGGTGTTATAAAGCTCTAGGTGGATTAGAGCAAATGGCAATTCTCCCACTCAAACTGTCTGACATACACCACAGTGAAGACTGTACTGTCTCAGCAGTAACACATAACACCAGTCAGACAAATTACTCATATACCTAAAGAAAAGTAACCGTACATAAGATATAAGAAAAAGTTTAATCGTTTCAAATAGGAAGTAAATAGACAAATATACGTAGAGCTAAACTCTCGACATTGATTAAAAAAATGCTAATGAAAATACCACAAGACGTTTTCGGCAAGGCTTTTCGCTTTCAATATCAGTCGCTTTCATTTTTCTGCTTAATATAAGTAACTATTGTGATTTTTTTTTCTTTGTAATTAATTTTTAATTTAATTTGATTTATTCATATTTTTTCTGACTAAGTCCCAATTGAAATGTCAGCGGTGGTTTTGTCTTCTTTTATCATAGGTACAAGTCGGAATTATTATTATTATGTGCACGCTTGTCTCTGCTTCCACCTAGCGGTGTGATTGTGCAGGGGAATTCACTCAGCAGGATTAAGTACTGTCGGGATCGGCCGTGCGTGGGGCTTTGATTCGTCTGGAGACTCGCATATGTATACGGTTACCGTTAAGGTGCATTCTCTTTGAGCGATTTGTAGTAGATACTTTATGGAACTGCTTTTTTTGCGGCTATTTTGATGGAAGACTTTTTTTTTCTTTTTTGGTGGGGGGGGGGGGGTCTATTTATTTCTTCTTGACCAATTTAAACGCTGCAAGTAAGGGGAATCGCCTCAAGCCGTAAAGTTCTACAAATCGCACCTCGCGAAAAACACTGTTATATCAATAAGGAAGAAATGTTTAATGGGCTAATTTTTGCCACCGTTGGATTAAATCAATACGGCCATTCAGAACTGTGGTACACCATCTAATATAGGGTTAATGTAATAGCGCTTAACAAACTAACATATAAGAAGACCTCTGAATCGAAGAATACTTTCCCTGCCAAGGTTACCCCAGTCCATTTCCGTGGGCTCGTTGATTGCGGACTGGGTTATTAATGGCTTTTGATGTCATTATACATGCAACAGGTCCAAAAATAATTAAAAAATAGCTAAATGATTTAGCAATAGCAAACTGTAACTATGATATCACCAAAAAAAGCTGTAAACACACTGACCTCATCTTCACCAGACTCCCATGTTAAATTGACTGTGTCCACTTGAGGGGGAATCCCCGGTATTTGTTGGTCTATTCCCGGATGAGACAAATAAGGCGCCACATCCCCATCACGTATTATAAATATCTCCATTCTCATTCCTGCAAAACACAACAAAACACACACAAAGATTAAGAGAAGTGGTTATATAATTAAAATGTGAAAATTTATGACATTTTTTCAACACATCCAGGATTAAAAGGTTCAATTTCTGGAAAGGGTTCAACAAATAAACTTATATGACCATTACTTCAAATGTGAATTTATTGTTTGCAAAGGGACACCATCAATAAAACTATAAAAACACAAGGATTCAAAGTCCAATGACATGGGTACTTAAGGATTAACTCCAAAAACACATTTGGGGAATGCGCCAGTTCGATTTCCGAACACGTTCTCTGAGTCCAAGAAGCTTTCTTAATTCCCTATATTCACTAATTCCTACACATATGGCCTATCATATGCCTAACAAACCAAACTCGGTCGATATGACTATAATGTATCAACTTCAATAAGTATAAGTAACTTGCATAAGTCCCGTCTATATCAAGTTATCTTCCCATTGCAAGGGTCAAAATGTGTAAGAGGAGACTTCCGTATTACTATACCCCTTGTTGCAATTCGAGGCAAAAACTGGACTATTGCATAAACAAGAAGCCAATCAGAAAGCCGTTTACATTTACCGCATCTGTGATGATGTCAGGACCCGTTAAAGGGACTAAAATCGTGCGGGTATATTACAATTAAAGCTTATTGTATCTTGTGTTTAGACCGCCTCTTTCTAATTCAAATAAAACTCCAATCTGATTGGGTGCGGTAAAGACTGGTCATCCGGAAGTAGCTGTTGAACACTCTATTTAACTCTGGTTTTCATCTTTTCCGCCTTGCCTCGGGAAGATGATATCAAGTGCATGCATTCCTAATTTAAAGAATTAAATCATTCTGCATTTGATGCAGATTTTGACTAGAAAAACGTGACCAGATGAGGGAAAAGGCGGTGACAGGGAAGGAAGAGGTGGGAGCAGCGAAGGAAGATGTGGGGCAGGGAAGGCAGGGGCAGGGTGCGAAGAGGCGGGGACAGGGATGCGAAGGGTCGGGGTGTTCGGCATCTGCAGACCTTCAACAACAAAATTGCAGAAATAATATAATCCCGACCCAACTATTCCCATGGAAGACTGACGAACATTACCGAATGGAGATAAAATATTATAAACCGATCAAATTCTACCAATAAGTGTCTTCTTATTTATGAACGGTAACCGACTTCGGTTTCTGTGTGGTTTTAATTGAATACATACATTCGTAATAAAAGATTATGTGGGCCACAAGTGGAGATTACCCAAGCAGGTGTTCACGCCTCACGGAAGTCGTTAAGCCTGAAAGTCACGACATTTGTCGAGTCACACAAGTGTTTGTCACCTGTTATTTACACGGTACACGTCTACGATCGTATTTATCAACCGATAAGTATGCGTTTAAGTTAACATATTCGATAATTGCAGCCATCAGTGGCGAATTGCACGCGCCCACCCCCACCCGCACCCCCTTTTGCGGCTCAAAAAAGGAAGGAGTGAAGGAAGAAAGGAAGAGGGAAGAAATTTAGTTATCTGAATAACCTATTTATCGCACACTCATTTAGCTTCTCCGTTATTTTTGTGCAAATTCAAAATATTTGGGAATTGTTGAAGTTGACCTGGAGTTCTGTGCGATAGTATGTAGTGAAAACAACATATCCATTTATATAATAAAGAAAGGTTTGAAATAGCAATATTTACAACTCTTCTATTGTGGTGCAAGCATATATGCCCATGACGGACAGCAATTGAATCATGACACAGCTAACGAGATCTTCAAAACTATGAAACAACATTCTCCTTTGAGACAAATCCAAACCTTGTGGTCAAATACGTATAGATATGCTTAAGTTTGTGACAGTCTCTTGTCAGTTTCGTAAGTTTGACAAGGCACTTACTCTTTGTAACAATTGTAAAACATAATAAATAAAAAAATAAATATAGTACATAAAATGCATGATAAAATATCTACCAATCAACGTCCTCACCCAGGATATATTTCTAAAATATGCCTAAGTTATATACCGCTCGGACTTTCCTCATTCTCAGAGGTTTCGGGCCTAGGTGGCCCCTGGACCCTCACCCTTTTGTTAGATGTTTAACTTTTTAACTTATTGATAACCTTTAGGTTTCGGGGGCTAACTATACAGTAAATTCTCATTTTAATAATATTTTGGTCAAAATACACGTCAGTACTGCATTATTTTATCTAATCTTCGTTGTAGCATTGCTCTCTTTAACAGCTTTGTGTTAACTGTATAGTTGTTTCAACACTGTCTACCAAGAACATAAATACCTCAACAATAGCTCCGATATTGAATTCTACGTCTTTGGTCAAACTATTTAAATCAATGCTAGCACTGAATGGCGTAGTAACATACAAACTGTGTACATCCTTGCCGATCAGTGACTGATGTGACCTAAGACTGTTACACTACAAAATACTGGCTCTTGTCTACTTTGTTTGTTTTTTTAAACTGGATAAATTTATAAAGATTTGAATCAATTAACAAGAATGACTGACCAAAGTTCAGTGCCAAAATTAGCTGAGATTGCATCTATATGGGCACGCAAAGCTAAGTATCTGTGCCATCCGGCTAATGACAGTTTGTTCCGATCAGTCAGGCTATCTTTACCTTCCGCTAGATTAACATGTATACATTTCATACAACGCAAAACACCTTACATTTAATGAGGGTTTCAAGAACATAATGTTTTATTGTAAATAAAATTCATTTGAGCACGGCGTTTAATCCAAATTAATTAGTGGGAATCATGTGTTGTTTATAATCTTGTGCCTGTATACAGTTAAGTCTGGTGGCACAAAGGAAGTAGATTGATACGTTCTCAATTAAATCTCATTTAAATCTCGGCAATTACAAGACCTGTAAGTAAACTTCTTCCGATTTGTATACACTAAAGTAAAAATTCATACAAATGTTTGATACACGATTCTGATCAGCCCATCTATATATATATTTAATGTGGAGAAATATACAATTGTGCCTGCCTCCCCCGGGATTCAAATTCGTGTGTCTGGTTAGCGCCAACGCCCTATCAAATGGTTTGGGCCCGTATTCATAACGCTACTTAAGTATTTCTTAAAGTTAAGAAATATTTGATTTGATCATGAACATTTTATCAATTTAACTTATAATCTTTCATTTAAGATCATACAAAGTCAAGCAAAATGGTGTTTATTATTCAAAAAGATGTTCGAAAATTCGCCAAGTTTTTCTCAACTTTAAGAAATACTTACGTAAAAATGAATAGGGAAACTGGGACACAGAGAATCACGGCAGAACTTTTTTTGTATCCATGTATTTAATGCAAAGAAAGAAAATGTGGCATGCCGGTACCGGGATTCTAACTTGAGTCTCTGGCTAGAGAGCCCCATGATAGAACAACCACCAGTTTACATCCAGGTAAAAGCTGCGAATCGATGCGATTTTAAATGTTACAATTATAAAGCTACAACATGCAGCCCGCCAAGCATTTAAATGCCATTTTTAAAAATATATTCCATTTAATGTAATATAGTATATACTAGTAATCAATATTGTGTCAAACTTTATGTAAGCCATATATACCATATAATCTCTAGATCATATCCATGCACCAGCTTCTAGATATAAGTTTGAAGTCTCTCCAGATAGCGGCCTGTAAACCCTTCTGGTTTGTTGTAGAGCACTTCTGTAGGATCATTACCGTGTCTGCTTTGCCTCTGCTTTGACCGTCACGTTGTTTATGAGCAGACGGGTTTTTCTTTGCCATTGAAATGTTAACACGTAAAGTTGGAACGCTAGACGAGGCTGTGATCTTTAGTAAGTAGTTTTACGCTAACAAGGTATTTTGAAAGCAAAACCACCTGCCTAATAGCTCTCTACTAAGCAGAAGAGAAGCTTACCAGAAACTTTAGAAAGATTCTCAGATTCCTGTTTACTTATTTGAAAATGTCCCTACTGTACTTTTATTTATTACACGGCATGTTTTTTGTGATTTTTTCAGCAAGAACAAATTTAAACAAATTATCACAAAAAACAGGAGATATATGTGCATCTTTTAGATACTTTCATCATACGTAGTATTATAAAACTGTTGAGCATTGTTAGTATCACCGTGTCATGTGACAGTTCTGTGGGGTTTATTTTAATTTGAAAGTCTGATGAAAAGTAAAATAATATTAAGTGCTCTCCCAATCTCTCTTGTAAAAATGTATGTATAAATCTATTCAAGTTTAACATTCATAAAGTGTTGCCACATAAATATATAACTAGTTACAATAAACACACAACTTTACAGGAATCAGTTCCTCTTGTTTTGGTCTCAGAATCAGCGGCTTCAAAGCGAAACAGATGGGATACATCGTAAAAATCAGCTCTTAAGAGATTCTTGTGCTGTTTTGTGGCTATTACAACTAACGTTGATTGGTTTGTCAACAATGACCTACCAAAAGGTTCCACCTTTAAGGCGGAAGTAGTGCATCGATTGTATCATCGTACTGAGACTTTGGTTAATTCCGCTTAACGGATCGTCACATTGCACGTTCTTTCTAGCTCTGATACAATCCCATTGAGATAATCGAGTCAGGCTTTTAATCAAAGTTAGAACATACAGCTTTGTTCATTTCTTCGTCTGAAGAATACAACTATAGTATAAATAAATTAATAACACAGTTGGTATGCAGCCTCATATTTCTCTACAGTTCTTCATGTATTGTTTTTAACCGTAAACATAACTTAAACTGTCGCAAAAGTGTCGGTTAAATAACAAAATAATTATGTTGGAGGTCAATTGAATTGCAACTATCCATTTTGAAAGCATGGAACAGAAAAAGTTATTCAGCTATTATCCCACATGCGTGTTCATAACAATATATTTAAAGTTGTTGGCTAACAATTTTCCAAAGACTGTATCTTCTTTGATAGTGGGTGAGAAGAATTTAGATTCATAGTTATATCGAGCTGTATTGTAAGAGACGATAACAGAAAAAAGCACCTTGCGGTACACCAAAGCGAGGACTCAGAATTAGCTTCCCCGGCCTGCAGTTTGAACATCACACGGGAGTGTTTCTTTATCATTCAGACAAACTGGTTGGCTTGTTCTGAAACTCTAGACACCACGGCCAATTACAGTGGAATTCGCCCAGACTGTAAACTAATATGAAAAGTAGCTTGTCATTTAAGATGAGAGAGGTTCTAATGGGTTAGCCATCTTGAACCCTCCTATTAACCAAAGCAGGCAACAGGGCCGACATGCTCGTGAATATTCGTTAATACAATAACATCTTTTTTTATTCGGACTATTATTATTCAGTAATGTTTAACACAACTTTTCGTTATATTTCGTAATATCCCATGCTGCCGTTCTGAGTTCATGGTAATTAAGATTGCACGACCTGCGGAACGCTGCCAACTTGAAACAGCACTGAATTAATAAAGAAGGAAGATCCAGCTGATTATTCAACTTATTAACCCCGTTTCAACCAAACTTGACGTCAGTCAATTTAACACCAGGCACCGTACACTTTAAATACTGCAAAGCATTAAGCAAAAAATATACAAAAATTATCAAGACGAAAGTAGGCAAACTTGATCAATTCGTCTACTATATCTACATAAACTAGCTTGTTGAGTGATGAGGGCCGTCAACTCATTCCGCGTCCCAATGTTAAATGGGTGTCAAATAGGTCAATGAGGACAACAAATGACCATTGAAGGTGTAATTAAAACGCGTGAACTGTCTCATTATACACCATGAACAGTTATGTGACTACATTTTTAATTGAAATTTAATAATATAGGTCTAACGGTATCATCAGATTTTCCTGAGATAGAATCTGAGCTGTTTGTAATGAGATACGACAATATACAAGGTATCAAGTCACAAAGCGGAACTAGGTTTGTTTGTAATCACTAGAATCTAATTAACGGACAATTAAACAAAAATGTCAGTCCATTGTTATAAAGATATAGGAAAAGATATATACCTGTATATAATTCATCCGGCTTTACTCATTTACACGTACGCAGAGCTATATCATCAGTTCAAGACGATTTGCAACTGAGACTACGTGTGAGCAAATGAGATTATCAGGTAGTAACAGATATGGACGTTATTAAATAAACTGATAGTTACTGATATAATCTCAAAACAAGTAAGAGTAACTGAGACAATCTCAGATCAACTCATGTATCTGAGATTAACTGACAAATGATAGCAAATAAGAGTAACTTCCATGGCATTACAGGGTAACTGGATGCACAAAAACAACCCAGAACATTTAGGAACCTATACGGTAACTGAACAAATCTGAGAGCGCCTAAAAGTAACAAAGATAATTTCACAGTAACTGAGGAATACTGACTGCAAACTGACAGTAACTTAGATAAACTGAAAAAATCTGTGTGTAACTGACAGTAACTGAGCTTATCTCAGAGCTGGAAAAGAGATAATCACAAATGCACTGAGAGTTACTGAGATAATGCCAAAGACACTGAGATAATCTCGGGGAAACTGCGAGCAGTTGAGCTAATCTCAGAGTATCTGAGGGTAACCACAATCTCGGAGTAACTGACAACAACCGGTGTATGGCTTCAATCGATGCGACTTACTTACAACTGAAAGCATTCAGTTCAATCAGTTGATCCATCTTAAGCCATCATTAAGGTATATGCTGCATGTAAATTCCTCAGTTTGCTTTATTGGACTGTAGGTGTACTTACGGTTATTTAACCAGCTCATATCAAGGAAGCTGCACTCAATATCAAACCGTGACAGGACACAAATGCGTCCCAAGAAAGATTTTTCGATAACAAATTATAGTGCATGATATAACAGCAAGTCACCAATGATCCGCTTTGAACATAAAGTTCTCGAAGTTTGTCGAGTGAACGGGTTGATAGACGATTAAAACAAAATATTATAGTTGTATACACGAAAATGAGATTCAGTTATTGCGCAGATTTAGAAATGTCATACGTTTTTCACTATAAGAAGATGTTATGAATTTGATTAATTATTAAACAACAAAAACACACACATTCTGGCATTGCAGCCTAATGACGTGAATATGTAATAAAAACAAACAAAAATGTTGAGACTTACAAAAACCTCAATCGTTACGAAGTTAACACTAATCACGCTATATGCACTTTTTTCACCTTGCAAGACTTTTTGTGAGCCTCAATTCTATCCATCAGATAACACCACTACGGGTATATCATGGCTAATTATGCAGCCTCGGGGCATACATGTATTTCGAGCCCAAATTGTTTTCTTTGTTCGGTTTTTAACTCTGCTGTTTTAACTCCTATACCAGCCACCCTTTAAGAAGCCGATATTGCATTGGTTTAATTTCGGTTCGCTCACCGGGATTTACTAGAGGTATGTCATTGTCCTTTCGTCCGTCCGTCCGTCTCTCTGTCCGTTCCTTAACATTACTAGTTATTTATCTCCGCTTTAACATTTATTACAATGTTATTATCATATCATTGTGAAGATTAATGAATTAATCTTAAGTATGGTGCAAGAATGATATATGTGTAATAGGTATATTAACCCGAAAAAGGGCAAAACCGCGATCATATTCGTTCAAGATTCTTGGGAGAGAAAAGTGTCCAAAACAGCCTCAGTCTAGAAAGACGCAAGCTTACATGTATACCAGTTAATATGACAGCACGTAAGGGGGTCTACCTGTATTGTGGAACGCAAACCAACTGACCCAAATCAAAATATTAAAAAACAAACTTATTAAATATTTCTAGCACACCTCAGACTACACACTGTTTCCTTTGTTCTTTTGAATCTGTGTTACTTTTTTGTAGACTATTGTTACAGAGGAAGAATACAGGGGAGCCTAGCTATGGGCTAGAACTCTGCATGGTTTATCACCCATTACGAGAGGGGGAAAAACATGAATTAAAGTTTTTGATGTGGGGCTATAAATTGACTACCTTCTTTGGCAAAACAAGTGAAAACAAATTCCAAGCGCATTTCATGTTTTTCACATTCATAGCAACAAAGCTCCACTCCTTTTGAGTATAGCATTGAGTTCGTGGCAATATATATCTGCGAAGTTTAAAGTCCGTTCTGTTTAGGATTATTGAGATAATCGATGGATATATTTATACAGATATGTATATACATGTAATATACCTACAGCTAAATTATTATACATAATTTTCATATATGTTCATCTGTAAGTTTTACCTATACATTCAATTTGAAACAGGGGAACTTTAAATGTTCGTTCGTTTGCCTTTCATTGTGTGTTGTCCGTTTGCATTCTTTATGAATATATTATTTTCCAATGTTAACATATATGTGAATATGTATAGAAGCGAATTATAAGCTGCCGATAAAACTCTAGACAAAATAAATTTGGACTTATTAGTTGCATTTTTGCAGCTAATTTTAGTTCGTTTAGTTCGTTGTATGTGGAATGTAGCTTATTATCCCCCAGATTTGGATGGAAACTGGTTGAGATGACAAGTATAAAATGCATAATGGTAGATTTAAAGAAAATTAATGGACTGAAATTGTGATATTTATCAAAGACAAAAAAGCTTGTGGAAAATGAGTCGATCGTTTCGATGATCGATCCAACTACATGCTCTATAGCCCCTCGGACTAACTCTTTTGTAGTAAATTTTGCTTAAGTGGCGTAGCCCGAAGATATCAAGCTGAAGCCTCTTAGCACTGAACCCTGCTTGGATCGAGTTAAACTGGTTACACCGAAACGTCACACTTTATAGAAACATCCAAAATCTAAGTATCTTGAGATAACAAATCGAAACACGAAAGACACTATTTTGGACACAAAGTTGTTATTAAAGGTAACTTCACAAATTCGTCCTTGCCTAAAACAAAAACAGCCTTTTTAATTTCAATAAGTTTTGATTTCAGTTGCTTATCAGCCAGTGCATATAGTCTCCGTCGACTGAAAGACTTCATTAGAGGGAAATGGATCCGTAGATTAGGAAGAGATATAGACGTTTGAACAAAAGGGAGAGTGTTGTTTATCACAGGCCTTCTTGGAAGAAAATGAACTGAATGGACCCCTCATGACAAATTCCTCTTTTGAATATCATTAAGAAGTGTTACTTAAGTATCTTTATCATTAAAATCGTTCATATCATCAAAATAATAAACCTCAACTATAGGAAGTTGTGGAAGGACGAAGTCCACATTTTAATGCTTAGCATATGCATATTTGTAACCCATCTAAATTTGGACATTCTGTTTAACTTTCGACAGGAAATGTCCTATCATTGGAATTTTCCTAAGCTTTGTTACTTCATATAACTTTCAAATAAATTGAGTATATATCGAAGGTAACCCTACCTATGGTCAGATAACTTTGATATATAAACGTACAGAGCAGAGAGTTAACTTGGCCCTGGGATCCACACTACATCCAGGCAGCATAACTCCCGCTTAATTTATGCAATTTACTCCAAGCTCGATAAAACCTGCCAATATTTGGCCGTGAGATACTGTGCTGCCTAATTTCACGCTCGTTAGCATCTCTTACAAAAACGGCCATGACTTAGTGATTCGTGTCTGCTTACTAATCCTACTTCGACGTATACCATCCACGGGTTCGAGTCTCCAAACAAGGATACGCTACCCTGACACCTATAGCGCAGGTATACGACACACCCGGGAGAGTTAATGCATTTAAAATAAAAAAGATAAAGCTCCCCATTTACTGGATGAGCGTAATACCGGTGTGCATATAATAAGTCCCTGCGGATGAATGTTATCGATCTGCTACAACCGTATCAGATTATTCCTAGTCAGAGAACACTCGGGCATATAGTTCATAAACGCCTTAAACTCTGACCCCTTCAACCCATCGTAAACATCAACATCAATCATTTATTACACGGACCATATCAACAATCCTCGGATATTTACACTGCGCTATTTTAATCTGCTGTACATAACCGCCATGTCCTCCCTCTTTGGGTCTAGGGTGATGAAAGTTTTTTCCAGAAGTGAAATAAACAACTGGGAGTGACGATGAGTATGCCAGTAAACATTAACCAGTTCCTTCTAGTCCGTTCGTTCAGAAACTCTGCCAAGTTAAGGTTTTACATTAGCCAATTTCTTCATGTCCGATCGTTCAGAAACTGCCACGTTAAGATTTTACATTAACCTGCACATCAAATTCGATCGTTTGGAAAGTTTGCCAAGAAAAAAATTTATCTCAACCCATCTCAGAGCGATCTTAACCCCATTTTATTGGAAATAAAAGTAAACAGACTTGCGGAAGGAGGTCTATGTGCTTTGCTCTGATCTGTTAGTAATTGTTATTAAATGAGCTTCCCACTGGACTGAGCTGTGTACAAAATGTCTTATGTGAAAGAAAATATATTCCCATTCGCATGGACTCTCTTTGTTACTATCAAGTACTATCTAAGTTTTCAACGATACACCCGCTCCATCACTATCTTACCCGGAAGGCACGAGACGGTGCTTTGATTTTAGCCACATTAACGAAAAAATCAAGCTGCTTAAAATTTTTAAAATGTGTTATGTTAATTGGTCAATATAAAATGGGACACATTTAATTATTCTTAAATACAAATTGAACAGAAGGTCATGTTTTCTGTTTTATATCTGATATTCCTATCTTTTCAGTGATTTTGGTCCAAACGACTTTTTTTAATGAGGTACCGAATGTAGGTTAGTAATTGAATTCCATTCCACGATAACGAGACTTAGCGGGACTTGATGAGATCTAATCAGTCAAGGAACAGGCAAATAAACGTGGTTTGTTATTCCTAGCAACTGGTTAGCTGTGGTGTCCACTGAATCGTGAAATGTTGTTTTTCTCAATCATGATTTGCACCGGAATATTACAATCTCCTAATCTCTGTGTGATAAGGACATTGTAAATGATTCAGTATCGAATAACGGGGTGCAAAACGCGCTTTTTGAGGGTGACTATACATTTACAGTGTTGGGCCCATGAATTCAAGCCACCATCTATACAGAACGATATCCAATTTCGCTGCTGCATAGTGCCTGGTGTAATTGTGGTCACAGATAAAATAAATTGCACCAGAATTATAGACGGGCATTATATCAACTGGTCAAAACAGATTAATAACGAAATTCCAAACATACAAGATAAATTGTAATGTTTTTTGACTTAACGGTAAAATAAATATGAAAATTTTCACAATTTGTTCTTGCTTCATAACTTGGAAACGGATTTTCCCAAATGACCTCGTACATACTTGTATAAGCTTTTAGGACTAAATATCTCCCGAAAATCGGAAAGAGACACTGTGCTATTTTAATCTGCTGTACATAACCGCCATGTCCTCCCTCTTTGGATCTATAATGTGATGAAAGTTTTTTTCAGAAGTGAATTAAGGATAGTCTAACAACCCTACAGAGTGTTTTTACATTTCGCCGTTTTACTTCTAAACTACATGTGAATTTTGCAACACATGTTCATATATTCTGAATCGTCTTTGTCTGCAGAACAATAATAAGTAAATTATTTTTTTCTAAAACAATATTTTGCATGAAAAGTAAATTAGTGCTACCTCTTGTTCAAATTGCTACTTCTTTTACACCATTTACGTCAACTGTTCAGTTGAACATCAACTTGTAATACATTATATGAACCAAAGAACGGTCATTCAGTTTTTTCCTGTTTGTCTTAGTTTTCTTGCAATATTGTGTTAAAGGTTAAAGGCTCTTCTCTTCATGGGCTACTCCCAAATGTTGACTGTATAGGTTTTTTTCTACTACTTTTCTCTTCGTCTGTTGTAGGAGTTTACTAAAATAAAAAAAACTTATTAAAATCCCTCCCAACATATGTGGCGCTAGCTGTTAATTAACAGAAAAGAGCTACATGCGCTTACATGACTTATTTCTTGTTAAACATATTAATTGATGTTATTGTATTTATATACTAAATAAATTGTGGTGAATAAAAAAATCAAATCAAATCAAATCAAGTTGGCGTAGGTAAATCAATGCAAATTTTCTAATAAAGGTAACTTTAACAATAGTTCAACAATAGTTGAAAGGCGTACAAAACAGACAGTAATAAATAGTAATCTTACCGGTTGAATGGCGGAAAAAAATCAATTTATCGAGTAGGACAGCTAAATAATGGAATTAAAAAGTATGTCTATGTCTGTTCGGGGTTTAAAACATAATAATGTCTCCTTACTAGTTGATACAGGAACAAATATGATATTGCTGTCCAAAGACGTGTATGACATGCTACTTCAATGCCGCTACCTTAGGTTGTATCTAGCATCATATCAGGGGCTAATGGTGATGCAGTAAAGCTATATGGGTCTGCCAATATTCACAGGAAATTATGGGAGCATTTATACTGGGTTAATTGGGTCAAGATTTTCTCACGAAATATGTGTGCTGAGATCAGAAACTGATACAGGTGATATCCAATGTTGGATTGGTGGGGGAGCACATTTGACTTGTTTGGTTCAAGTAACAGAGACTGTTGTTATCCCAGAACATTCAGTTGGTTGGTTGCCTGTCAAAGTTTTGAAAGCCGAAC
The DNA here is from genome assembly GCA_034783855.1 of Mopalia kennerleyi. Classification (NCBI taxonomy): domain Eukaryota; kingdom Metazoa; phylum Mollusca; class Polyplacophora; order Chitonida; family Mopaliidae; genus Mopalia; species Mopalia kennerleyi. The sequence goes on from JAVFBX010208190.1 coordinate 14,912, forward strand.
GGCTGGCGAAGTCTGGCATAGTTGAAACTCGGAATAAGTTATTTCATCAAAAATGCATAAGATTTGTAAGTTGTATTGTTGATACAAGGTCTGAGAATTTATCCATACAGGTAATTAATTTGAACACTGGAGATACTACTCTTTATCCGGGTATGAGAGTGGGAACATGTGAATCACTATATGAAGTAGAAAACACTAAACCGGGGTGTGCATAAACAGTAAATAGTGTGCCTAAGGTAGAGAATGTGCAGTTACCAGACCAGCTGCCTGGACTGACGTTCTACTCATCTCATAACTGGTGAGCAGGGTCAGTTAAAAAGTCTCTTAATTGGATATCAGTCGGGTTTTGCTAAATCTGCAGATGATTTGGGTTGTACAGATAGAGTAGCACACACTATTCACAATGTGAATCCAATTCCAATGAGACAGGCTCCCCGTCGATTACCCATAGCAAAACAAATTATTGAGAAAGAGGAGTTGGAGAAAATGTTTCACAGAGGTGTTATAAAGCAATCAACCAGTCCATGGGCGTCGCCTACAGTGCTTTGTTAAAAGAAAGATGGTTCAACCAGGTTTTGTGTTGACTTTCGAAGACCAAATGATTTTACAAAGAAAGATGCATATCCACTCCCCTTGAATAGATGAGTGTTTAGTGTTAGGCTCAAAGTGGTTTTGTTGTATAGATTTACATTCAGGATTTTGGCAGATTCCTTTGGGCAAGGAAGATAAACCAAAAACTGCCTTTACTACTAAACAAGGGCTCAATCAGTTCAGTGTTATGCCGTTTGACTTAGTCAATGCCCCATCTACATTTGAGCGCTTAATGGGGACTGTGTTAAGAGGACTTCAGTGGGAGGAGTGTATTCTATATGTATATGACATTCTTGTCCCTGGCAAACGTTTTGAGCACGTTTTAACTAGACTGGAACATGATTTTCAGAAACTGAAAGATGCAAAGCTTAAATTAAAGCCATCCAAATGTTCTTTATTGCAGAAGCCAGTTAAATTTCTTGGCCTTGTTGTGTCAGAGGAAGGTGTACAGATAGATCCTGATAGTCTCGTCAGTACAAAATTCGCCTCAGTCTCAAACTCAAAAGCAAATCGAAATGAATCGCCATGCACCGTCACCTGTCGATAGTGACGATGAGTATACGTACGTCGTTAAGCCTTCGCCAAATGGTATACATGACAAATTACCGTTATTGTCAATATTATGATAGATTCTGGATCGTCAGCAAATATACTTGACAATAAAACTTTTGATAGCAATGTTCACCTCCAACCGCCTAGCGCCCGCTTATTTTCATACGGTTCGGATGACCCTTTTCCTGTATTAGGCACTATACATGTGAACGTTCAAATAGATGCTAAAAAATGACGTCACATCTGAGAAAGTTTACGTTGTTAGTGATAAAACTGGTAACATTCTGAGTTGTCAAACAGTCGAAAAACTGAAACGGCTGTACATAAAGCCCACTATTGTGATCAGTGTCGATCAGTCACGTGATACTACTAAAGATGTAGTAAGCTTGTTCCCTGGAATGTTTGAGGGTACTGGTAGAACTAAAAACAAATAAGTTCACCTACATATCGACCATTCTGTCCAGCCTAGACAGCAACATCAGCGCCACAAACCGTTCCATATTCGCAAAGACGTTGAAACTGAACTAGAAAGACTTGAGTCCTTTGACATTATTGAAAAGGTCGAAGGTAAAACCCCTTGGGTTAGTCCCAAGAAATCATCGGGTATCTGCATATGTGCTGACATGGGCAAGCTAATAAAGCGATTAAACGTGAAAAAAACCCCCATGCCGACCGTAGATGATTTGATTTCTGATTTAAACGGAGCTACAGTTTTCGACAAGCTTGATTTAACTGCTGGTTATCACCAGTTAGAGTTAGGCGCTGCCAGTCGCAATATCACAACGTTTAGCACTCCTCTCGGTTTGAGACTATACAAACGCCTACTTTTTGGAGTAAACACCGCGTCAGAAATATTCCAAAATGCGATAACTGAGCCATACGCGACATACCTTGTTGTTTGAATTTTCTGATGACAGTATTGTTTTTGGAAACGACCAACGTGAACACGATATCAATCTACAAACTGTGTTGAAAAGACTGAATGATCGTGGGGTCAAGCTGAATCGCAGCAAATGTGTGTTCTCCTCAAATCTGATCGAATTATACGGTGATGTGTTTAATGAAAAAGGAATCTCGCCCGACCCGAGTAAAATTGAAACGATCACGAACATGAAAGCACCAAACAATGTTAGTGAAATAAAATTGCTGCTCGGTATGGCTCTGTCGCTCAATATGTGTCTCAATTTGTACAAAATTATGCTTCAAGTACCGAGCCACTTTTTGAAAGAAAAAATCCTACATCTGCTGGTCTTGAAAGTTGGCGTCTACGCCTCATGCCTTACAACTGTAAGTTAGTATACAGACCAGGAAAAGATGAAAATAACCCAGCCGACTTTATTAGTCGACATCCGCAAAATGCCCCACCACGCAATAGTATTGCTGAAGCCTACGTAAACTACATTAATTGTTTCTAACGCTGTTCCGGAAGTTATGTCAGTTAAACAAGTCCGTTCAAGTACTCAAACGGACACTTAGATGCAAAACCTAAAAGACGCTATTTCTACTAGAAATTGGCAACATCCAGAAGTTGCTGATTTTACAAAAGTGAAAGATGAACTAACTGTTTGTAATGGAATTGTGCTTCGTGGTCAACGCATTGTTATTCCAAAACGCTTGGGAGAAAAAGCTGTGGAATTAGGCCATATTGGTCATCAAGGGATTGTTAAGACCAAACAGCTTCTCCGATCTAAAGTCGGGTTTCCTATGATTGATGAACTCGTTAAACAACAAGTACAGTCCTGTGTTCCTTGTCAGGCTTCAAAAAGCCGACCTAATCAACGTGAACCGTACGTTACGCATGACAAAGACACCATCTTGTCCATGGCAAGAAGTAGGTGTCGACTTTACAGGACCTTTTCCTTCCGGCAATAACGGGTGAGTTGTCATTGATGAATGTAGTCGTTTTCCCGAAACAGAGATCGTGAAATCCTCATCGTCAAGAGCTGTAATTCCAAAGTTGGACGCGATTTTTGCGCGTCAAGGAATTCCACGTGTAGTCCGATCTGACAATGGCCCGCCTTTCAATAGCCAAAATTTTAAGAACTGATCATCTTGGATTCCATCACCGTCGTGTGACACCTCTATGGCCTGAAGCCAACGGTGAGGTTGAACGCTTCATTTCTACGCTGAACAAACACATTCGCGCATCAACCGTTGAAAATCTGAACTGGAAACAAGAACTGTTTCTGAGACATTATCGTGCTACCCTGCACACGTCAACAAACGTGTCTCCTGTTGAAGTGCTAACAGGTCGTCAAATGAACACTGTTTTACCGCAGTTTCCGACTCCCCAACTCAAGATGTTGAGTTTTCCTTACCATCTAAGACAAATATATTTGTAACCGACCCCCCTCCAGACAATTGATCAATCTAATATTCGTTCTTGTCCGAGATCGTCTGGACAAACCCGTAAGTCTGGAAGAGAACGGAAACTGCCTGTACGTTTCCAAGACTTTGTGCTTTAAACACAGACTGTGCTAAACCTGTGTAGTTAATTAACTTTTACTGTTTTTCAAAGTTATCGAACTTGATGCACTTTCTGAGCAATTTCTGATTCTTCAAGTTTTGTTTAAAAGAGTAAAGTAAAACTTTTCTTATACGAGACATTTCCGTTCTGTGTTTTAAAATATTACATGTTCAAAAGACTTTAGACTTAAGCGCTTCTCAGTTTAACTTTCTAAACATGCTTTAAGTTAGTTTAATAGTTGAAAAGAAAACATAATCTTTCTTATTTGCTTAAAGTATGTTCATTCTTAATTTGCAACTTTATCAAGTTAATTCTGTCCAATTACTGTTTAAAGAAAAGGAGAGACGGAGTGTTCTTCATATTATTGTAAGGTTTACGACATTGTATATTACATCATTGACTGTAACACATGTATTATAGTACAAGCTACCGTAAAGAGGTCTATGACTACATGTGCTTACTATGTAGTCGTCAGGTCAGAATACACAGACAATCTCAAAGAATATCCAGTCTCCAGTCTCTTTAAGTACTAGGATATCACAATAATGTTCCTTCAGCGGGACAGTTAGGGGTTGAAAAAATGTTAGGCAGAATAGAACAGGCTTTCTACTGGCCAGCCTTAAAACATGATGTAGAAAAATATTGTCTTGAGTGTGATACCTGCACAGCAAGGCAAGCCCCTAACATGTAGGGAGAGCACCGTTAGGACAGGTTACAGTGAGAGAGCTTATAGAGAGAGTGGCTATGGATATCCTGGGTCCCTTGCCTCTTATAGCAATGGGCAATAAATATGTTTTGGTAATAACAGACCGCTTTACAAAATGGACTGAGACTGAACCCATAGCTAACCAAAACGCACATACAGCGGCACGTGCTCCGGTTGATAATTTTATTTTAAGATTTGCTACCCCCCTTCAACTTCATTCTGACCAGAGAACAAACTTTGAATCATCTTTGTTCAAAGGAGTATGTGATCTTCTCCACATCAATAAGCCAAGACCATCCAACATGCGTCCACAAGCAAACGGTATAGTGGAGAGATTCAATAAAACTTTAGCTACAATGTTGACTGTGAGAAAAGACAAAATCGATGGGATGAGTTTTTGCCTATGGTATTAATGAAATATGGAGCATCTTAACACTCACCAAACATAGTAGAGAGATTATTATGGCCTTCAATCCGTAATCCCGACACCAGAAAACGACAACATATCTGATCCAGACCTGTACTTCAAAGAGCTAAGACAAAATTTACAAGATGCGCATGATACTGCTAGGGTTGTACTTAAGCAGAGAGCCGGATACCGAAAGCATTATTATTATTTGAAATCTAAAAGCAGGTCATTTCAGGTAGGGCAATCAGTGTGGCTATACAATCCAGTAAGAAAAACTGGAATATGTTCAAAACTTACTTCCCATTGGAAGGGACCCTATGTTATAATAGATAAAATAGACAATTTGACATACAAGGTGAAACAGTCGCTGCGAGTGCAGGCAAAAGTATACCATATAGACTGGCTAATTCTGTACATAGGTACTAATTAAAGTGCCAAAATTGTACAAGCAGACTCAATAAACCAGTTTTTACACACAGCATGCAGTACTTACTTGTTTCTTTATTATTCTAGGTTGCAGAATATAAAGATGCTTAACAACCATAAAATGGGACTGAAGTTTAGTATTGAAATCGGAAATCCCATTGGCATGCTGAATTTCATGGGGTTTGGGTAGGCCTGATCAACTTATGCCCAACACGCATTATGGAATGGTCCTGTTAACAGTTATCACTTTGGTAGTGAGCAGTGCGGTGTATGGTGTTTATTAGCAATATTATGGGATATCTTCAATAGAGCAACCTGAAGAATACTTGAAACTAGTCAATATCTGGGAGTGTAACTGTACATTAATTGAGAAAACAAATGTAAACTACATGTAGCTGTGTCACTTTGCTGATCAGTTATTTTATTTTTGCAGTATGAATTGTAAGACACGCAATCATTGCCAGGCTACCTTTAAGTGTTCAAAAGAACTGAAACAGCATCTCCAGTCGAGTGCCCACTGTCTGCTTGACATTGTCTGTCCATTTTGTGTTCAGGTTGAAAATTGTTTTAGGCGCATGTCAGAACTGATAGTTCATACAGCGAAACAACATCCAGACATGATGCACCGGCTGGAGGAGAGTTATTTTGCCGAATGGAGAATACAGAAATTCTAAACCTGAACTTAGTTAACTTAATCTTCACTATTCAAACCACTCGCTTATTGTATATAAATATTACTTAGTTTGACCTGAGACCAATATAATAATTATATTGGTCTCAGGTTTGACACTTCTACTCTATGCTATATAAATATATGTTTTGTTGTTTTTACATTTATGCTTGAAAACGATCTCTGGAATGAGATAGAAATGTTGCGTTGAAATAAATCAAGAAGTTGTTATCCATACTAAATTGTTCCTTACCTTATAATACTTCCAACTTCTAAATGCCACTTAAGAAAACCATGCTTGATATTATCGGCCGATTTTAATTACCAGCCACTGATCGCCCGGAGCGATCGCCCGTGTGTTCATACAAGCGACTAGTCGCGCAAATCAATGCTGTTTAACCAACCCGAGTTCGAGTTTTTCTCACATGATACAAAAAATGGCAACTTGAATGAAGTCTGGTTGAAATTATTTTCCAAATACTTCCGTTCTCCACTCTGAGCCTCTGCCTAATCTCCTTTTGATGAGCAAATATATTTCGCCATATTAGACCAATCGCGCGACTAACTTTGCTTTTTTTAAGGTAACAAATACTCCGGATCGCTGGGTCAATCGCCAATAACAGCGCCCCAAAGCTAATGCCAAGGACCCAAGGTCTTTTCAAATCTTGGATGACCAGTTTGATAATCCAAACTATTTAATACTTTGGGACGATGTTCTGATGGCAGTAATAATTGTTTACCTCTTCACATGTCCTTTTCCTCCGATTCTTTCCCATTGTCTAAGTAGATTTCTGACTCGTATCACTTTAACACTTGGTTTCTCACGAGTTTTCCATAGCTTACATAGCCTTCCAATGGCGCTATCTTGTTCTTGCATAACTTTTAAATCCGCATCTGCCCAACTAGGAAGAGATATACACACAAATGGATGTGTTCTTCTGACCTAATGAATATTTCCCTCTGAAACATTCGTTTCTATGTTTTTACGAAGCTCTAAAGGAATCAGAGTGCCATTGTCTAATTTTCTAAACTCTTCACTTACAGCCAACGTTTCTTATACAGCGCCAATGAGAGGGTCTTCTCGAGATCTGCGACTTAAAGCATCTGCGTTCTTATTGATCCTCCCCGGGCGATATTTAATTGTAAAGTCACCTACCCACCTCATCTCCGTTGCTCCAATTTTTGCAGATGTTTTCACATAGCTCAGTGGGTTGTTGTCTGTAAAAACTTCAAACTCAGAACCTATCAGATAATCCCTAAACTAAACTGTAACCACCCAGTGTAGTGGTACTACAAATAACAAATAACTACTTTTCCTTGTTCCTGCTTCTGGTACAACACAGCCCCTAACAACATTTAATATAAATGGTTTCTGAAAGTCAGGATAACCCAGTACTGTTGAAAC
>JAVFBX010208191.1:0-12121 GCA_034783855.1 Mopalia kennerleyi
GGTTGAGTGACTCCTATATTAAACGTCAACAGTGGTTGGATAACATTGTGTTTTTGTCCGAGATATTGCCAGATCTGTGAAAAGTGTAGATTGCTGATTCTGCCGGCCTGTGTATTGTCTATTTATTATTTGTATGTCTGTGACATACCACCATTTCCTTCACTCATTAAAATAATAATATCTTCGTTTCAATTATGACGTTATATAAGAACGAGCGTCATGTCACCACGCAACACATAGGGTTAACCATTTGTCGTCACGTTAACGTCTTAGGGAATATTATATGAAATTACAGGGAAAATATTAATTGTTATGAAGAAAGTGATATTAAACAAAATTGAATAATGTTTCCTCTTGCCTGCTTGAGCACAAGTGATTTGTGAAATATTGAGCTCTAACTTCTCACGATTACTATTGATTTGCTTTCAGATACAGTCTAGCATAGTTCGGCTGTCTATTAGGAGGAGTGCCCTTTATGCGGCTTCTGTCTACAGATTCAAATTTCAATCTGGGTGTGATGCTTCTTGTATTTAACTGCATGTAGATCAGATGTTGTTGTCTATCTTGTTCGGCTGTCCCTTGTGATAGACTGAAGACTATTGTGACTAGTCATCGGTTAATGGTAATTAAACAGAACCTATTTACGAACAAAACACTGGATGATCTGCTCCTGACTTTATCCGTGTCATATCAAGACAGACCTCACATTCATTTTATTGAATAAATCTTTCTTGTAACAATGATTCCTAATGAAATTCGGGAACAATAAAAGAGTGTTGAATTGTTATCTTATTGAGCAGTAAACAAACGATGGACAAGGCTTGTCGTTTGGCAGTCACATTATGTTACTAGTATTTCTTATTGATATAGACCTTGGCCTGAGAGCGTGCGTTGTAGTTTTATGTTTGCTGCTATTGATTCCCGCTCGAGTTTCAAAAACCCTGTTTCCTGTTTGGATAACGTTATTTTATTCATGTCTTCTGATATAATGTTTGTGGTGACGCAACTGATAACGCCTAAAGTCGATCGACTTTTTGGATTATGTTCCACGCTCAAATGAGACTTTTCATTTTCGTCTTTGGCAAAAGCGGGAGGTGTTTGTTTTAGAGATAAAACGGGCTTCAGCGTGTTTTTTTGTGTCGGCTTCATCAATATGTATCGGTTTGGAAGGATGTTCCCCATTCTTATCATGTTGATTGATTGGTTGGTTGGCTGGTTTGGTGGGTTTGTTGCCATCTGAAGGGTTTTTTTCATTTAATTTACCTTTTAGGAGAGATCGGTCATATATCTCAAACAAGCTATGACGAAAATGTAACGCCCGTTAACACGATCACATGGTAAAGCAGATTAAAACTAAAACGGTTTAAATTCTAAGCTCTTAACGACCGTGCATAGGATAATTGTTTAAACTAACTTTAAGCCAGATCGGACATGTGTTTGTTCACATGAGTTAAGATGATTGGAATATAGTCGTGTGTACGGGTCAATTTTAATCTCTAATTGAAAGTGATTGGTAGATTGTTCGATTGATATTTGTGGCCACTCTTTATTTAGTTGATTTGCTGTTGCCTATCGAGACAGAAACCCCTTATTTCAATTCTCTGATGGGTTTGTTCGACTACGACAATATCTGAATTATTAGGTCTACATCGATATATCCAGAAACAATACACACACTGAAGTCATCTGGTTTTGGGCTTTAGATCGGACACGCCAGAACAACACCAATATCGTTATCATATGCTGGAGCCATGACTAAAGTTAGATCATCTTTGTGCAACGAATAAGATTGTGCCGAATATATTGGTGTTCACGAGTGTGAAAAGTAGACACCTTTATAATTAAATCTATTGAAACAAATGCATAAAACTAATGCCAAAAGCCTTTTTAGCCTTTAACAACATCTTAAGCCAGTAAAAATACAAATACGTTTTGCTGTCAAAAACTGTATTGATTGCTGTTAAACATTTACAATTACAGGAGTTCAATATGAGAGACTGTGGTTGAGTAACTCGTCAAGGAATCGTCTGGAAACCCTTTTTCCCTCCAGACATTTACAGATTTGTGAAAGGTTTACATTAATATTTTCTCGACATTCGCGCATTTTACGGACAGTCACTGCATCACTCGTTTAACATTTGTTGTACAGCGATATGTTAGGGTTATGCCAGTAAAGTTTCAGAACTTTGGAGGCTGATCTGAGTTTAAGATAAGACGACATAGAAATGATATCGGAATAAAATTTGTTAATCGTTAAGTTAACAGTACATTAGAATCTGAAACATACGTCTCACCATGTTTATTGGCAAATGTGGCCAAGATGCGAAATGTCCAATTCTTGAGTAAATATGAAAGGTGAAAATGGAACACTCAACTTTTGTCTTGTGTCAATTATTTTTATCAAACCTGTACAAGAATTCAATGCGCATAGAGTATAAATTTCTTTCCAATATTCAGATAGACAAAAATGCCAGTTTTGGCTAAATCTCAACGACTCCCACTCTAGCGACATGCATCATTGACTCTTTGGTATGAACCGGGGGATTGTATGGGCCAGAGACATGCATCTTATCTTTCAAACATTCATGCTATAGATATTGAACTTTTTTCATTACTCAAGTTATTAAATACTGTTGGTGCCAACAAGGGGATGGAATCTAATCTTCGTATGGAAAATCACAATTATCAAATCTATATGAAACACGAATTTCCTCTTTGTTAAACTGTCTTTACTGTTGTGTGGCCTTTACATCTGCATGTTGCAAACAAATTGAACAGTTTGTTGATATTGTATGTTCAGGCGACATATATATTTGTCTGAATTAATGGAACTTGTGATGTGCTGTGTTAATGAAGAAAAATCTTCTGTTACTTGATAACATTATGTATTCACACTTTATAAAACCAAGTCAGTGATTTCAATACTTTAGAGAAAATAACAGGGCTGAATCCTTTGTTAGATTAGCAAAAAATCAATTTGGTCAGAAGCAGAACCTATAGCTGCTTAAAGCAATAAAATACACGGATATCGAAGTTTTTGCCTCCACTCTTATGCACTCCATAATATACAACCGGCCGTCCAATCAATTTATATTGAAGTACGATGATGTTTCTTTATTGTAATATATAACGAGATGAGATTCCATCCGAGGTTTTCCCAGAGAAGTGTCCCTTCAGATTAACAATGTTGAATCTGTTTCATCTTTCATGCCATTTAAACACATTCATTCAGGTTTAAAATGATGCGGTTGAGTGACTCCTATATTAAACGTCAACAGTGGTTGGATAACATTGTGTTTTTGTCCGAGATATTGCCAGATCTGGGAAAAGTGTAGATTGCTGATTCTGCCGGCCTGTGTATTGTCTGTTTATTATTTGTATGTCTGTGACATACCACCATTTCTTTCACTCATAAGAATAATATTCCCTTTGTTTCAATTATGACGTTATATAAGAACGAGCGACATTTCACCACCCAACACAATAGTGTTAATCATTTGTTGTCACGTTAACGTTAACGGCATATTTTATAAAATTACAGGACAAATATTAATTGTTATCAATAGAGCTTACAAGTGAATAATCTTAAACAAAACTGAACAATGTTTCCTCTTTCCTGTATGAGAAAGAGTGATTGGGAAATATTGAGCTCAACTACTCACTATCACTATTGATTTGCATCCAGGTGCATTCTATCGTTGTACGGCTGTCTATTAAGAGGAGTGTCCTTTATGCAGCTTCTGTCTACAGATTTAAATTTCAATCTGGGTGTGATGCTTCTTGTAATTACCTCCATGTGGATCAGCTGCTGCTGTCTATCTTGTTCGGCTGCCCCTTGTGATAGACGGAAGACTATTGTGACATAATCATCGGTTAGTGGTAATTAAACAAAACACGGGATGATTTGCTCCTGACTTCATCCATGCTATATCAGGACAGACCTCACATTCATATTATTGAATAAATCATTCTTGTGACAATGATTCCTAATGAAATTCGGGAACAATAAAACAGTGTTGAATTGAGCAATAAACAAACAACAGACGAGGCTTGTCGTTTGACAGCCACAGAACTGTAATGTTACTCCTTATAGACATGGACCATGGCCTGTGTGCGTGCGTTGTATTCTTATGTTTGCTGCCATTGATTTCTCCACGAGTTTCAAAAACCCTGTCTGTTTCCTGTTTGGACAGCGCTATTAAATTCATGTCTTCTGATATAATATTTGTGGTGACGCAACTGATAACGTCTAAGGTCGATCGACTTTATGGATTACGTTCCACGTTAAAATGAAATTCTTCTTTGACAAAATCGGGAAGTGGTGCATGTTTGTTTTAGGGATTGTCCGAGCTTCTGAGTTTTTTTTGTGGACAGTTTCATCTAAATACATGTGTTTGGAAGGATGTTCCTTATTCCTATGCTGCTTGATTGATTGATTGATTAGCTGACTGGCTTATTGGTTTGTTGCCAACCGATGGGTAGTTCATTTAATTTGTCTCTTGGGACAGAGTTGCCAAATTTCTGTAAAACTAAAAAATTGCGTGTTTAACTCACACATCCACGTTTTAAATCGAATTGAAACTAAACTGGTTTAAATTCTGAGATCTTGAGGACCATGTACAGGGCAAGTCTCTTAACTGACTCTTAAGCCAGATCGGACATGTGTCTATTCACATCAGTTGAAGGTCTTGCCAAATGGTTGATATCTAGAAAACTTATAAAAATAGTTCTATGTCCACTGGATTATTTTCAATTTGTTTCATTAAAAAAATTGGCGAACTTAAGGAGAAATTGGGATGCAAACATGTAACATTTATTAGCACATATAGGTCTGCGATAGCGAGTGGCGTCTTCAGGAGAAAAGAACACGTGACTAGTATCTATAGAAACATCGCCGCCATTTTATTATTCTCCAACGAATCGTGTATCTCCGATACGGACTCGGCATTATCCGACTCGGATTGTTCGGACGGAAATTTCCCCTGCTTACGTCACAGCTTGAATAACTTGATTGCAAAGTTGCAAGTTTGTAAGTGAATAAAAAAAAATCTATGAATCGGAAAAATACGGGATGTTTTTTTTATATTAGTTGGCAATATTATCTTTGGAATTGAGTCACTTTAAATCTGATTTAAAACCGATTTTGGAAGACCTTTAACAATATCATCATTGGGCTGTAAGCATGAGCCATACGATGACAAATGACCATACCTATGTCATTGGTATTTGGATTGTAGAAGGCATTCACCACGGCTGGATCCTGCAACCATCTACAACATACAGTATCAAGTCGTCAGAACATTGGAATAGATGAAAACTCATCAACCACAACCCTATACATATTGGCTTTCACTGATAGTGTAAATGTTCCTTGCTCTGACAGAGTAAATGTTCCTCTCTCTGACAGAGTAAATGTATCTTGCTCTGATAGTGTAAATGTTCCTTGCTCTTACAGAGTAAATGTTCCTTGCTCTGACAAGGTAAATGTTCCTTGCTCTGACAGAGTAAATGTTCCTTGCTCTGACAATGTAAATGTTCCTTGCTCTTACAGAGTAACTGTTCCTTGCTCTGACAAGGTAAATGTTCCTTGTTCTGACAGAGTAAATGTTCCTTGCTCTAACAGAGTAAATTAATGTATCTTGCTCTTACATAGTAAATGTTCCTTGCTCTCACAGATTTAATGTATCTTGCTCTGACAAGATAAATGTTCCTTGCTCCGACAGAGTAAATGTTCCTTGCTTTTACAGAGTTAATGTTCCTTGCTCTTACAGAGTAAATGTATTTTGCTCTCACAGAGTTAATGTATCTTGCTCTGATAGAGTAAATGTTCCTTGCTCTGACAAGGTTAATGTTCCTTGTTCTGAAAAAGTGAATGTATCTTGCTATGACAGAGTAAATGTACCTTGCTCTGATAGAATAAGTGTATCTTCCTCTGATAATGTAAATATTTCTTGCTCTAACAGAGTCAATGTACCTTGCTTTGTAAAGTAATTAATTTTTGCGTGGAACTAATTTTTCGCTGTTTTCGCGGTTACAAATTTTACGCGAAATATAATTCCCGCAAACAGATTTATATCGATATATTGTAGCCAGGCTATAATGTGCCACAGTATACTGCATACACAATGTCCACAATTAGTCTTTATATCCAGTAAACCGGAAAATGCTCTGCGAGTGGGTTAAACAACTTGAAGTCACGGCAGCCATAACATCTTGTTGTAGTTGTTGTAGCTTATTGTACTATCTTAAGCTCTCTGTGTGTGTTTAACAAAACAAAGAGTTAATCTGGTAAACTACTATGATTACAAGGCACTATCAGGGCAAAGCAGGGCAAATATGGTGAGGTTAATTTAAATCTTTTACAAAGTTAACCAAGGTAATCAAGTTACATTCAAGTTCGTTTATAGGGACCTAAGATACCAGCGGTAACCCATTGAGCTGAACAACGGCGCCTCAAGTTGATTGGCTTTAGAGTCGGAGTCTGCTAACCAGGCAGTCTTTGTCATGCTGTTTATTTATCAATGTTGAGCAGTGAAAAAGTTGATTATAAAACATGTTTTTTTTTTCAAATTAGTCAAAAAAGGATGGAGTTGTCTCAGCTGGCACAACAGTTTGACACTTCACTCAATTAACTCAGCAAGGCGCATCGAACCAGACAGCGCGGCCTTGTCTTTGTTAGCTCACGGTAAGTGTGAACCTTAGTGAGTTACATGTAAATAGCTGATAATCCCTGCCCAAATGAACAGCTAAGCCCTTTTCAATGATACAAACAATGGACAAGTGTTCAGAGAAAAAAGGCCAAATTTCTTTAATTTTTGTCGGTGTGATATGTTAATACGCGAAAACTTAATTCTAGCGAATTTGACGAAGGAATAAAAACGCGAAAATAAATTCCCTCGAATATAAAGTACTTTACAGTATATTTACTCCATGCAGTGGAAACACCATCAAAAGTTGGACTTCAAAGCTATTTCACTTATTTGAGGCCAGGTCCACGACTTCACACTGTTCCTTGCTTAAATACAATTGACAAATGAGAGAAAACCTTATAAAAAGCACGGTGTGTGACCTCCTCTGAGGTCGAAAGAAGAACTCAGACCCATGAACCTTTCATCAAAGTAAGATTAGCAGGTAGACATGTAAGCCACTCACTAAACCTGAGCCGTGAGCCATCATGAATTGAAGCTGACCCATATTCATACAGTTCATGAGATTAAATGTTTGTTTTACACAATAATTAAGACAGTGTTTGATATAAAAACATTTAAATTCATCTGGAGAAAAATTGGAACTAAATGTTCAAACCACATGGGACTGGTTGCAAGAAATGCTCAGCTTTTAAATCTAATCCGGTATTAGATGACGTCATGCCATGTTGAAGGTCTATCTCTAATCTGCTTTTAGCTATTTAATCTGGTGTTAGCTGCTAATCATCTATCGAGCATTTAAAAGCTGATTAAACAAAGCAATGTATATGATGAGGTCTTCGTCTATTACTCTGCCCCAGACTTACTTGTCTTTTCTGATTGGTTCTCTGAGTTTTTTCAGCATGGTCTGAGCGTCGAATGCCTCCACTGTCAGGATGTTTCTCAGGTAGAAATCTTCATCAAGAGTCAACTAGAAAGAGAAGACAATAACTGGAATATATCTGAGAGAAAAAATTATTGTGCATTTACATGATCAGAGTCTATGTACATGGTCTCTCAGGCCCAGAGGTTTCGCCCATATGGGTTTATTCAATTGGGGGTTTTCATCCTACTTAAGATTGTTCTACTTATAGTATACCATTCCAGTCCACAGTGGGGTTGGCCAGAATATAACAAGGGAGATAAATCTGTCACTCATATAACTGGCAGTGCCCCCTATATCACTAACTTACCATTCAATTTTACTACATATTCATACCATGTTTTTGTTAGTAAATGGTATAGGTGACAATTTCATTCATATGAGTACATATTTATCTCCCCTTTGGACCACTGACCAACCCCATTAAATTATATGGCAAGTTTTCAATAACATACTAGGTGGCAATTTCAGTTATATGATTAACATATTTACCTCCCTTTGTGACCACTGTCCAATCCCATTGAACGACAGTAGTGTAGTAAAGCAGAGTTTGGTTGGACCTCAGAAAATTTATCAGAGAATGTCTTATATGAGGCTAGGCTAGCCAGGGCAGAATATCCAAGTTACAAGACAATCACAGACAGCAGCTGAGATGCCTCTTTGAGCGAAAGTAGGCATACTGTCCTGTGTCTGTACCCAGTAGTAGCTGTGTTCAACAGTATCAGAGAAAAAAGAAGTATCTTCCAACCCATAAGAATATTAATGTGAACGCTCCAATCAATCCAAACATTGCAAATTTATTATTTTTATGAAATTTTCATGCAACCGGAGGTAGTCAAGATATGTTTATGTGAAAAGGGTTTTAAGTTGTTCTTTAAGTTGTTTCAACAAACGACTCAACGAGAGTGTACAGGTGAAGGAAACCACCCTCTATGTCACTAGCAACAAACGATGACAAGACAGGACAATCACAAGACGCAATACAAAGACATTCCAACTTGAAACAGATCAGCTTCAAGTTACCCCTCATATCTGATAGCTCCAAGGCCACCGGAAGCTCCATGCAACCACCCCCAAGTTAATTATAGATCCAACTCTGGCCTAAATGTTTTCATGTTTTTTAAGTTAAAATACTTACCTGATGATAGAGGTCGTCAAGCTCAGTCTGGTTGAGAATAAACTCTGGGTAACCGATCCTCTCATTCATTGCATAAGCCTACAAACACGATAGACCTAAATGTACATCTGAGGTAATATAATGTATGTTTAAGGGTTATTTAACCCCCAAAAGTTTATATAATGGTGTTCTATTGCTACATAAATAATTTTGAATCTTCATAAAAAGAAAGGAGTGAAACCCTAATAAAAACTGCCCTCTGGATATAAAGGGTAGTTTGTTCGTAGAGTAACAATACTGCTTGACTTAGCACTGGAGGAAGATTAACTTTCTAACATTATCAAAACATCTCGCATTTAATGCTTGTGCTGGTGTCAATTATTGTTGGAATACACCACCATCATATAAGTGAAATACCCTTAAGTACAGTATAAAACACCAATCATTCAATCAATCAATCAAATCGGCTCATTGATAAAAAATTGGTTCAAAAAGTTAAATTTGAAAATTAACTGATAAGTGGTAATGCTCCAGGGTATTTCTTTTGTTATATGACCACGATGTACACCAACAATAAAAAGCCAGACTTATCCAACAGCAAAATGTAAAGCACCAATGTTGGCTTGGTTGGAAAATGAATGTTCCTGCAGTGGTGAATCAAGACAGAATGAGAACCTAAAACTTGCTGCCTTTAGCAGGCATAAGTAGTCAACACTAGGCTCTAGACTACAGTTATCTCATTTTCCATATACCAGACATTTAAAGCGATACTCCGGGCTGCAATAACCCCTATATCAATTGAAAGGTACCATTAAATATACTTAAATATGGTATCGACTTATCGTTTATTAATTTTATAAAATAACCTGAGGGTTACAGATATATACCAACCTACGGACACTGGCAGCTGACATTATGATTTAGCCAGGGAACGATAATTTGAGGAAAAATTTATATTTAATAACCCTAAACTGTACACAAATAAAATATTCTGTTGATTACACAACCTAAAGTGGAGCAAACAGACCAATTAACTATATGTAAAATAACAAACCCTTTAAGTATTCCCAATCCTCCTAGACAAATGTGCCAGGTCTGATCCCCAAGGGGGCAAGCAAATCACTTTTATTTTTGCATTTATAAAATACTTAAAAAATCTGTTCAATTGTAAGCGTACCTTTTCACGGGCCACAGCACGCGTCTCTGCGTCCATCCAATCGTTGTCCAGCAAAAGTTCATCAAAAGCTTCACGGAGGTTATGTATCATCTCTAGTGCCTGTAAAAATGTGACAATGAAAGTACAGTGTGACAATGAGAGATCAGTGTGACAATGAGAGATCAGTGTGACAATGGGAGAACAGTGTAACAGAAAACAGTGTGATAAAGAGAGATCAATGTGACAATTAGAGATCAGTGTGACAATGGGAGAATAGTGTAACAGAAAACAGTGTGATAAAGAGAGATCAGTGTGACAATTAGAGATCAGTGTGACAATGGGAGAACAGTGTAAGAGAAAACAGTGTGATAAAGAGAGATCAGTGTGACAATTAGAGATCAGTGTGACAATGGGAGAATAGTGTATCAGAAAACAGTGTGATAAAGAGAGATCAGTGTGACAATGAAAGATCAGTGTGACAATGGGAAAACAGTGTATCAGAAAACAGTGTGCCAAAGAGAGAACAGGGTGACAATGAGACCAGTGTGACAATGGGAGAACAGGGCAACAATGAAAGATCAATGTGACAATGAGGAATAAATGTGAGAACAGTGTGATAATGAGAAAACAGGGTGGTAATGGGAAAACAAGGTAACATTGAGACACCAGTGTGACAATGAGAAAACAATGTCACAAGAAAGATCAGTGTGACAATGAAGAAAAAATGTGACAATGAGAGAACAGTGTGACAATGAGAGAACAGGGTGAAAATGAGAGGACATGTTGACAATAAGAAAACAGGGTGACAATGAGAGATCTGTGTGACAATGAGAAAACAGGGTAACAATGAGAAAATCAGGGTGGCAATGAGACAACAGGGTGACAATGAGAGATCAGTGTGACAATGAGAAAACAGTGTGACAATAAGAAAACAGAGTGACAATGAGAGATCAGTGTGACAATGAGAAATCAGAGTGACAATGAGACAACAGGGTAACAATGAGAAAATCAGGGTGGCAATGAGAAAACAGAGTGACAATGAGAGATCAGTGTGACAATGAGAAATCAGAGTGACAAAGAGAGATCAGTGTAACAATGAGAAAACAGGGCAACAATGGGAAAATCAGGGTGGCAATAAGACAACAGGGTGACAATAAGAGATCATTGCGACAATGAGAAAACAGGGTGACAATAAGAAAACAGTGTGATAATAAGAAAACAGAATGATAATAAGAAAACAGTGACAATAAGAAAACAGGGTGACAATAAGAAAACAGGGTGACAATGAGAGATTAGTGTCACAGTGAGAAAATAGGGTGACAATAAGAAAACAGGGTGACAATAAGAAAACAGGGTGACAATAAGAAAACAGGGTGACAATAAGAAAACAGGGTAACAATGAGAAAACAGGGTGACAATAAGAAAACAGGGTGACAATGAGAGATTAGTGTCACAGTGAAAAAATAGGGTGACAATAAGAAAACATAGTGACAATAAGAAAACAGGGTGACAATAAGAAAACAGGGTAACAATGAGAAAACAGGGTAACAATGAGAAAACAGGGTAACAATGAGAAAACAGTGTGACAGTGAGAAAACAGTGTGACAATGAGAAAACAGAGTGACAATAAGAAAACAGTGTGACAATAAGAAAACAGGGTGACAATAAGAAAACTATGGAAGGGGATCTCCGCCAAAAGTCTATGTATGTAAGTGCTTTATGCTATATGTCACCTAATGACATTCTAACCATGTATTTCCATTAAATCGTGTATACTATGTATGTAAGTGCTTTATGCTATGTCACTTGAAGACATTCCAGCAGTGTATTTCCATTAAATCGTGTATGCTATGTGACTATCGACTTGTTGTGTAACTCAAATTGCATTCGTCTTGACTTATTTTCTCGCATCATCATACAAAGTTAGCCACATAGCAAGCTTACTCAAATTACACAGTTAGCCACATATGGATTTAGACAATCGGATGCTCCATTCAGACGCTAGGGGGCGTTGATGAAATCGCACGAGACAATGACCTATATTTATGTCATTAGATCGAGACACTGGATTCTCCCTTACTGGATATGCTTACAAAAAGCCGATAGTCACATAGCAAACATGATTTAAAATAGAAATACGCTGTTGGAATGTCTTCAAGTGACATAGCATAAAGCACTTACATGTTCATACATAGCATACATGATTTAATGGAAATACACGGTTAGAATGTCATTAGGTGACATAGCATAAAGCACTTACATACATAGACTTTTGGCGG